>WTSP01008946.1:40785-62453 GCA_025331215.1 Actenoides lindsayi
AAATACAATATAATAATAACTATTTAAGTTGAAATGATTTGCAATTTTTTTTCTTTCTCCATTTTGATGATCCGTAGTCCTGCATTGCCAAAACATGTCCTATTTCTTGCCAGGTTATTATGCATATTGAATTAGTGTCATTAAATACACTGTATTACCTTGCCTTTTTTTTTTTTTTTTTCTTAAAAAGCAAGAAGAAAGATAGAGGAAGGAGTGATGAAAAATAGTAAGAAATTCATTAAACGTGACAGGAGATACTCTCACGGTAATCAGCCTATAAAGCTTAGTAAAGCTGTCCTCTTTCCTTCTTAGCTTCCTTAGAAGTAGGGCACACTTTAACCATTCCCCAGGAATGAAGATGTACATGGGTATCTTTTATACTTTTAGGATAAGCCACAGGGGTATATTAATTTCAGCTAAAGAAAAGGTATTTCACTTCTACCAGTCCTGTGAAATCCCAAAGAGCTTGACACTTTCACAATTCAGAACATGTTGAGGGAAAGTATTACTCAGGGTGGCTCTATGACTCATTTTCAAGTTGAACCCATGCTGGTTTATACTTGTACCCCAAAGCTACTCCAACCAGCCAAAGTGGAGTCATATCTGAGCCCTTAAAAGTGGGTATTGTCAGTAGGAAGCCTGTCATTCACATATCAGAGCTGAGGGGGCCAGGAAACACACTCCAGATGCTGGCATCCAATCTGTGAAGCTGCCCAGCAGGCCCCCATGTGAATCTGGATTCTCTGGGAAAATAAAGGGAATGAGCAAAATGGAGCAGAATAAGCAGTGACAGTAACAGAAGACAATTAGTATTGGCAATATATCTCCATGCCAGTGTGGTTCCTAATTGATTACCCATGTCTTAAAAATGTAATTACTGAGTGTGCTTGTACCATAGATGCATGTTTAAACTATTGTACTTGACAAAGATGTTAGCAATAAGATGTTCGTGTAGCCACTGGAAACAAATCTAATACGATGATCTGGGAGCAGGAACAATAATGCTGTGAAAGCAGACATCATGTCACTGAGCCTCTCTCTTCGTGCATCTGGGTTCTTCTGGTTTGGTATATTTTAAAGGATCCCAAATGCCAGAATGATGGGTTTTCTTTAAAAACTTTCAGTGATGGAAGACTCCAGACCCTATTCTTTATAATATAAATTATAATAAAATAAGCATTCCCAAATGGGGAAAAAGCTGTCTTAGAAGAGGGATGATTTGTTTGAAATAAAAGCTCAAAGTAGGCTGGGTTTCCTTGAGCTGTGGAATGGCATTTTATTCTTCACCCACCCCTGCAATCTCATGCCATACTGCCCTGCTGCAAAAACTAGATACCAAATCTGATACTGGACAGGAAACAGCTCCATGTTTAACTGGTTGTGGTTGTGGATGCCCAGTTCAGAGCTCAGCTGAAATGATGAAGAAACGCGAGGCTGAAACACCCTTGAAAAGAGGTAGGCAAAATTGGAAAAACACATTAAGCACCATTTCTTCAATATCTCAGCTCCTACTTTTGTTTCACTGTATTTTGTGAATTTTTTGGGGAAGAAATAAAAAGAAGGAAAAAAAAAAAAGGGGGGGGGGGGATATTAATGTAAAAGCAAGAAACACTGGCCCAGAGAGTTCCAGACAGTATTTTCCTTCCAAATTCATGATGCCATCAGTGACTGTAATTTCTGTTAAAGAGAAATCTTGAAATCTGAAATCTGATCTTGAAAACTGACAGTCTAAATTGACAGACTTCTTCTCATGACCAATTAAGGCATCTACAGTAGTCAGCTACAGTAAGAGTTGAGGTTGCTCTCCTTAACATGTCCCAAAACCAACAGCAGCAATTACCTAAACTCCCACCATGCTGCCTCCACTTTCCTCTTCCATTGCCACTATAAATCTGAACTACCTTTGGGCTTAACAGTGCTGGGTTCTCTTCTCAGCTGCTGAAATAGCTCAGTCACTACTCATCCCTTCAAATAGTGGAGAGCAGCCTCCTGATACACAAGCCCTACAACTCCCAGAGCAGTCTGCAAGGATCCTGAGAGGAGACCCACTTGTACAGGGTGCTCCCCCTCCAGTGATGTTGCTGATGTCATCATTCCTTCCTCCACTCAGTTCTTATCTGTGCAAATCTGGTTTTTGTACTCCTCATCCTGGCCCTGATAGTAGACTGACATTTTTACAAGAAAAAAATTGCGGTAATTGTTGTGGCAAGGTCCTGTTTTGTCTGAGGCACTGCCTCTGGGGACAGTGGTAAGAACCACATCGATGGGATGTTTAAAATCAGACAATAAGACTGCTCAATGTACAAATAAGGAACAATCTTACCCCAACATGGAAATGGGTTAAATGATGGGAACTCTTCTGACTGCAACTGCTCTGAATTTGTCTAGTGCTCTATTCCCCAGGCTGTGCATCCTCCCTGATGGTGATCAGAGATGAAACTGCAAAATGGATTAACCAATGTCTTGAATTATTTTTGTCTCTCAGATTACTCACTGCTTTGTAGGGAACAACACTGAATGCTTGAGTATTCCATCCTTTTCCACAACGTTTTATGGATTAGGTGCATTTGCAAAAAAATGTTATCTCCCCAACAAAAAAACCCCAAACAGTTATGGGTTTGAGGAAGCCCCAAATATATTCCTTTTGCCCTCATGATTTACATTATCTTCACAACACTTTGTTCTTTTTTTCCTTTCAGTGCTATCCAGGATCTCTGTGCTGACGTGCCCTGTGACAGAGGAGGGAGGCACAGTGCAATAGCATTACTAAAGAGCTTACGTAATCGTTATGGTTGGTCTCCAGCAGGACTGTCTTCAAAAGGTAATGACATTATTGGAATTACACTGCTTATATTCAGAGTAGAAAAGTTTCTGAATGGCAAGCAGCAGTTTTTGCTTTGTTTAAATAAATTGCTTTGACTTAATGATGTCTAAAAAATTGTTACAAAACTCTTTCAAGTATTTTCCTTCAAAGGAGAAATAAGTCCTTTTAGGAAATTAGCCTGGGTGCCAATCATACTACCTTTCTTGTTTACATGGTTGTGTTTAGTTTCATCTTTATTTAACCAGTCTTTGGTGGCTTATCACTGGTAAAATCCTATGAGATTACCTTAAGAATTCATTGCAATTCAGCACAGAATTCTAGCCCCATACACTGCAGGGATATTTCTACCTTACCTGCATTTTAATGGTTCTTCCAGTCCATCTTGCCTTAGAGTCTACAGCCATTCCCACCAGACATGAGCACATTTTGACCCCAATTTGAGAGGAAACAAAGTGCTGTGAGTAACTTTCCCATGACTAAAGCATCAGATAAGGTTTTACCAATGGAAAAGTGAGCCACAGAGCATTATCTATGTTATACCCTCCACCGTTTTAAAAAAAAAAAAAAGAAACAGACAGCTATTGTATGCTGTCCCACCCCTTCTGATACTGCCACACATTGCTTTGCAAGATTCATCTTCTTCCAGAAGTAATGATTAGAAATTACCACTCAATCTTTTAAGATGACGAGGTTAAAAAAGCAGCTGGTATGTTACAGAGGATATTCCCAGCAGAGCCATCAGACAGATTTTCTGCATATTTGAACACCTATTCCTTCATACATGACCACTAGATTGCAGCGATCCAACACTCACTAGGTTGCCTATCACTAGATACAAAAAACCATGATGACATTATTCCTTCTGCAGTTTTTACCACTGACTCAGTGCACAGGTTGAGCACAGAAGCAGCAGCATTTTGCTGTTGGTGACACAGTTTTGGAGGCTGTATTTACAACTGAAGAGACTTGACAACTTGCATGGACATTTGCATTCACATCAAATCCCAAGATGTTCCCTGGAGGATCAATGGTTAACTTCAGTGTCCTTGACAAATATGAGCAACAGCATGTTTGTGCCAGGGTAAATTTCTCCCTGTGGCATTCTCTGCTTCCAGTCCTTAAGTGTTATGCAGTCTGGCTTGTTCGTTATTAAAAGTGGAGCCAGGCAGGAAATTCAGAACTTCTTGAGATTTTTATTATTTTTCCTCTTTGTTAACTGAGATATTTGGAAATTTTATGTGGAAAACAAAAGAGTGAAAATAGACCCTGGCACAGTGCTGTGTTCCTATTCACGTTTTGGGTTTTAATCCAAGATCTAGCTTAGCACCTCACTTCCTTTACCAGCAAGTCCATGCACTCCTGTAAAACTTTCAAAAGGATAATTTCATCTGATCTTGTACGTGCCTGTGAAAAGATGCTTCAGTCAGTTTGTATTTTCATCAGAGGCATACTTGAGCTAGAAACGAAATGATACTCCGTTGTGGTTTTTCAAACCTGTAGAGTGATTATGCATTCAAAAATCTAAAGTGATAAGGTGATCTAAAGTGTAATCTAAAGTATTCTAAAGTGATCTATGTGATAAACACAACAGAACAAATTCAGGGCTCCTCTACTTCTTTGTCAGTTGTAGGAAACCATTTGCTACGAGCAAATCATATTCCATGTATTCTTCGTATTAAGATTAATAATGTCAAAGCAAGAGTTAAATTGATATTCTATAGAGAATTACTTTGCTCTTAGATTTCAAGAATAAGGATCAAGTTCAATATCATCAGTTGGCTTAATTTTTTGTTAAAAACCAAGACAAGACTGGATGAGGATCACTGAATTCAAGTAGATATAAGTTGGCTTCTCTCACAGCTGACAATCTCTTCACTAGTTTGTGTTTTGATTTGCAGTTCTCTGCTGAAGAGAGATTGAAGAAACCCCCAGGCTCACATTGTTCACTATTGTTCACCTAAGCTAAGAAAGAAAGCAAAACTTCAAAGCCTTATAAATCTGCTATTAGTTCTGAAGATAATGGTAATCATGCATATTGCAGAAGTGCCTGTGGGGTAACTACAACGTAGCCTCTTACCGCTATGAAGCAACAGATGGCCATAGCCTTGGAAAGTCTGTAACCCGAGTGGGCAGTGAAAAACCACATTGTTATTCTAAGCCTTCTTTAGAGATGTGTTAGAGTTTCATTGCAGAAGCTCCTTCTGAACCAGAGGTCTAGCACAGAAAGCCACAAATAGATTCAGATTTTTTCAGGTGAAAACCTTTGATTAACAAAACTTGTTTGGCAACCTTTGGTCAAGTCCAGTGTGAGGATCCTGGCAGCCCTGGCAGGTTTTTGCATCCATTGCAGATGGATCTGGAGAACCAAATGCTCCAGATTACCTGCTCCATGCTGTCTACTGATGGATCACAGTCACACTGGGGGCATACATGATGTCTCTGAGTCAGATCAGTGAAGCTGCCTTTACCAATCTTGATTTGGTGCCTCAGGGTTCATGAGTGATTTTTATTTGATTTTTTCAACTTCAGCCTGATTCAAAATGCAAAGAGGAAGCATTGTTTTTTTCATTCACCCTAACCATGAACTTTGCTGAAAATGTTGAGGGAGCAATACTTCTTGACGACTCTGATGGAAAAAAAAAAATCTTTATAATGGCAATAGTTCAGCCAATGTTTACTCACCATCCTGAATCAAAATGGACATGAGAATATGCTGTGATTCTTCTTGAAGAAAGCTATTTTTAGAAAAGAACATACAAATAAATAAATAAATAAAATCCACAATTGTATAAGCATTTGCAATTCACATCTAGAGACAAATCCAGTGCTTGGACTCTGGCTCATCTATAATTTATCCATAAAAGCCTAAAGCAATTTGCTTCATTTGAAATACAGAAGGATGTTTTTCTCTGGCTATAAGAGAGGTGAGGTACCTGGGTTAGGATAAAGATTATACTGGTCAGGAAAAAGGAGTTGTGACAGCAGGGGATTGAAGATGAACAGGACCATGCTCTCTTTCCCGGTTTGTTTACAAGTCTTGCTATCAGTTATCAGCGCCTGAAGCTAGAGGAAGTGTGGGCTTCAGCGAGCTCTTTAAAGCATAGATTGAGTTACTCCCGTTGTTGATGTTCGATGTGGATCATTTAATTCATTCCGCAGAAAATGTGAAAATCATGTGGCTAAAGCAAGTTAGCCCAGCAGCAAGTTGTCTTGAGAGCTTAGTTTTCTCTCTTTTATTAGGAAGCACTGGAACATATCCCAGTGGCTTCACTAACATTTCTGGCAGAAAAGGGGTAACTAGTGGTTCATGCTGCAGGGGTTTCAGATGCTATATTCAGTAGTTCCATATGACACACAGATGATACCAAGCTTGTCTGTGAAAATGCTTAGAGCCACTCAATGTCAAATAAAAATTAATGTTCATCACTGTTTCCCCCTGCAGATTAAGAAATTTAACCATTCAGACTAGAGATCACGTTTACAGCTGGTATTGCCTGATATGGTTGAATGACTTAAGTAAACGTGTCATAGACTGATTTGCAGATCTCCTATTATAATGTCTCCTCCATCCCAAACATCCAACATCCATTTTCTCTCCCCAAAACACAGATAAAAACCCAGTGAAAATAATGATTTTTAATTATAATAACAATAAGAATGGGGGTTTTTGTCAGAAGAAACAAAGAGACTTTACACTTCTTCCTCTCATTCATATGGCTGACACAGTACTGGCATCATTTGTGTCCCCACTTCATCTGCCCAAAGAGTTTCAAGACCAGGACAGTGATGAAGGTACAACAAGGGTCACCTCTGCAGCAAAGGAATGAGAGGAGATGGGACTACATGAGAGGTTAAAGCCTCTCCTATGTGTACTGCAGGGAACACGACATGGGTCTAGTCACTGCAGGGGAACAAGAAGTCACATGGCAGCTCTTCTGTATGTTCCTGTGTTAGTGTTGTCTTTTAGCAAAGTTCTCACCTCCATGTGTTTGAGATTTACTTGTCAATATCAGTCTAAGAAATGAGATATCAAGAACTTGAGGGAACAAATAATAGAATTCTAACACTACTGTCTGATGAGTTTCCAGATGCAAAAAAAAAATATTAGAAAAATCCATATTTTGTACTGTGGTTTCCATTTTTCTGGTGAAAAATCACACTAAATAATCATTTTTATGGAACATGGAAATTTCTACCTGCAGTACATGTATTGTATTATTGCAGAAGAGGGAAATCCCAGATATTGTTTACAGCTTGTTTATTCAGCATTGACTAGAACTGGCCAACCAGCCTTAAAATAAAACTGTATGTGAAATGCTTGTGGGAACCAAGATGATTTACTATCAGAAATATCCGTTCATTCAATAAATTCAGCTAAACCTTCCAAATACAGCCTGCAGTTTGATTAATGGAAGAAGCTAGAGAACTGTGCTTTAGCTAGGATTCAAGATATTGCTGATCACTTATTTTTGATGGATGGGAGGTGTTGTATGTTTCTTTCACAGGAGGTGAAAGCAAAGCATCCTCTTTCATAGTTCAATAAAAGAACATCCCAGGGCAAATGAACAGACAGGGTCATTTCTGGTGTGGCACTAAATACTGTGTGAGGGCTGTTGTTTTCAAAGAAGAACACTAACTTTTTACGTGGTGGAAAGTAAGGAATAACATTTATTTGATTTTACAGCTATGCCACAACGCTGCCATCAAGTTATAAAAACTGACAACCAGGGCATATGAACTCTTACAGACTCTGCTGGAGTCACTCACCTGAGATTTCATCTCATAGGACATTTAACTTTTTCTTTATGACTGTCCCATAAAACACTACTAGGAAGGAATTTTTCTCTTATCTTGATTATTCTTCCTGTTGCTTGTTTTAATACTCTCTTCATTCTCCTGTCATCTATTCAAAACTTTTAGCTGTATTGGTCCTCCAATGACCCTCTTCGCTTGGCCACATGCTTTACATTTGGTGTTTCAAGACCACATGAAAGGGAGATTATCTCACCTTTTTATTTATTTATCTTTTTTTTTGAGAAAAAAAAAAAAAAAGCCACAGGTTCAAGGTCTTAGACCATTTTTCAGATTAAATCATGATGTAACCTCAATACGCTGCAGAGGTCAGGACCAGAACAAGCTAGTCTTGAAAGCCCCAGTAGCCTGGTCCAGCATTCATAACATGTCTTTTATAAATCAAAATTTCTCAAAAAAAAAAATCAAGATTGATGGGGCCCATTATTTGTGAGGTTTGAAAAGACAAAGTTTATAAAATCCAGGTTGTTCAGTCCCTGCACTTATGGGCAATCCTGTTGGGAGCAATTAAAGCTACTGCACATTTATTTCTCACAATCATCACCTTTGTCAAGGGAGACAAAAGAGGTTGTAAACCTCACAGAATGTTCAGACTTGCGAAGTATAGCAGATTCATGGCAAGATGGTCTTTTTTTTCTGTGTGATCTAGTGAAAATGCTTCTAGTGAATTTTCCCCTTGATACCTCCCTGTTGGAAGCAGCCAGTTGAGGAGCTTTCCACAGAGTCCATTTCCAAATGGCACAGTGTTTTGCAGCACCCTTCATTAAAAAATGTTCTGACATGTATTTGGCATGTAGAAGAGCTCATCAGAGCAATTGAATGTACGTTGGTTCTCTGTGACAAGACTTTCAGACAACCATAAAGGCTACACACGAAGCACCCACTTAAAAGACATGTCTCACACCACAGGCTTATGTTCTCTATTTTTGTCAGCTCATAAAGAATCAGCCCCCTGGCATACCTGTCCATATACCACATCTGGGTTCAAAGCAGGTAACATTTCGTATTTTGGGTGATAGAGAAAATTTTTGGTCTTATTATGGGGTATTTCTATTAGCTTAGGTTTTTTTTGTCAGCAGCCAGTCAAACACAGATCAGGTCCCCTGGGTGGCACCCAAGATATTATTAACTGGAAAACCTTTAATTTCTTTTTTTTTTTCTGTTTCCCTCTGCATGCCTATGTTTTAAATCTTGCTGAAGTCTCACCTTCCCCTTTCAAAGTTGTTGAGGGACTTCTAGCCTGATGCAAAGCTCAATCACTGCCAAGGTCAGGTAGGTAGAGCCAACATCAGGACACATGCAGATTACTCTGTACCCCAAGACATCCAGCTTGGTCCTTGCCAGGCTGGTTGCTTCTTGGTGCTGAGAGGTGGGATCTAGGGTGTGCTGGAGTAGAGGCTTCTTTGAGAGGGAAAGGGTTGCCCAGCCACTTCATGTCCCACTCCTGCTCATAAACACAAGCTCTCCTCCCAGCTCTACCTCAGCCTTACACATAGCCAAAGCACCTCTTGGGGCAGAAATACTCAGTCTTCCCTCTACACCTGAAAAGCTCAGGTCATGTTTTGCCCTGAGGCGACCAATGGAAGCAAGGCAGGCACCTACTGGCAGTCATTCTCCCAGCACTGATTTCAGCCATCTGATTAACTCTGAGCAATTCTGTTTGTACACAGCAAGTCAGTCAGTTGTAGCTATGGAAGGAGGTTGTCTTTGTGCAATTGCTTTCAAGGTTCAGCAACAGAATCAGTCAGTGTCGAGTCATTGATCACCCTAAATCAGCGGTGACCAGAGTGGTCTGATCCCTACACATAATCCATCCAGGTTTAACTAATTACACATTTCTTCTTATTTGCTGGCATCTGATAGTTCATTCCTAACATATCTGTCTCTGAAAGATCATTGTAATAGTTGCAGTGCCAAGCTCCAGTCAAGATGCAGAAAGGACAAAGCAGCTGGGCTCCAAATATTTATCATGTAAGAATTACCTTTTCAGCATTGTGAAACAACCAGCATTTCCACCTAGAAGTCAAAATGCTGGATTTTTCTTCACAAGTGAAGATGTTTGATATTTAGGAAGGTTGAAGAGGTGATGGGCAGAGTAAATGTCTCTATGCAACATCACACAGAGAACCTATGGCTGCAATTAGTTTACTGTAAGAGCCACATAGCAAGACTTTATACTGTGTTGTTTTTTCTCTTTCACTGCTCTATCAAATGGCATGTAAGATGCAAATAATTGGGATCTGCCTCCGTGCTCTTTATGCAGAAGAAAGTCCATCAGAAGCAGAAGAAACACTTGCCATAGCTAAGAATTCCAGGTTCAGTTTCAAAAAGCTGAGCTTGGTGCTGTTAACTGATTATGCAGCATTAACTCTGCAGTTCTCCCTGTGAACAAAATAAACACTGAGCCCTCCTTTCCACTAGTGTGAAAGAATGACAGAAAGCAAGTTTCTCTGTGGTCTCCATTGCCATAGAAAACATGTTTGTGTTGTTCTGAGTGTTGGTTCAAGCTAAGTCTCGAAATACACACTAAGCCCCCTCAAGCCCACCCTTGGAGGATCTATCGGGAAAGGAAGAGACCAGTAACACTATAAAACTCTCATGCCAATCCCATTCTGGGAAGAGTGGGCACAAGCAGGATCACACTGTCTTCAACAGCAGGGGTTAATATAAAAGCATACAGGAGAGCTGTCTTTTCAAGTTAGTATTTCATTCCTAAGTGCCCTTTAGCACACTACATCACAGAACAGAGATGACATTTCTATGCTTGCAAATGTAGTGCTCTCTTCTAATCAGGATGTGTTGTGCCGGTGTTGCTGGGTGGTAATACAGCCAGGCCTACTGCAGCGGTCTCATTTGTCATATCTTACCATCCCAATGGCAAGCTGTAGAGCTTTTTAAAGAGGGCTGTATTGATAAGGAAGGACTATCTGGTAAATGCATCATATTTCAATCACAGCTGAAATATGAAATGTAGAAGGGATTAGGAACAGCTTTTAACTAAGACAATATACTGTTTACATGCATAGACAAAACTCCTTGTGGTGATTTACAGTCTCATTCATCCTACATTCTTTGTAGTACCAAGGGTGATGTAGCAAATTACTTCATTTCCCTAGCACCCTGTACACTTCAGTTTGGCATTTCCTTCTTTGTTCTGGGTTTTGGAGCAATGCAGTAAAGCACATAAATGACACTGGTTTATTTGGATGCTACACTGATGCTGATGGCAGAAGAAAATGGTTTTCAGTGTCTCCAGTTATTCCAGCTCGGTGTAATAAGAAAGGAATCACCCACTATATTTAGACCACAACTCAAGAAAGATTTCAGTGGTTTGCATTAGGATCTGGAAACAGCCTGGCAACTGGGTTAGTGCAGGCTTAGGCGAAGCGAGCTGGATTTAGATGAAGATTAGTGGACCCACGTTGGACTGTTTGGGTTTTTGCTCATCAGTTGGAGTTAGTCCCAGCTTCAGCACTGTATTGAACTCCAGGCAGAAGGTCAAGGATGACTGCAAACAATAATATACTTAGCATACGTGGTAAAGCTGTTTTAAGGCATCATGGATCTGCTGCATCTAAGCATGTTTTACCAGCTGGAGGTAGACAAGGAGGCTTAGAGCTTTCAGGTACGTAAATAGCTCAAACTGTGGATGTTTCAGATTGATTATGAGTTTCTTCAATAACCTGCCTGAACATGTTCTGTTCTTTGACTCTGGATAGGAAGTGTTATGTACCAGTCAGTCATTGCTTGGAAAATCTATTGGAGGCTATTAAATGTAAATAAAGAGCTGACCCATTCCTTCTCCTCTGCTAGTCCACAACTGTGACTGCTGCAGACAGCAGCCCCTCACATTCTCTCTAAAAAACATCTCATACCACCATTGCCTGTATTATCAGGATGATGCTCAATCCAAAGGAAACCTCACAAACCTCTCCAGAAAAGGAAGACATAGCAGAGGAAAACATGAAGAAGTCAAACGATGTCAAGATACAAAAATCTAAATACAGGGAAAAGGTGTATGGGTCACATATCTGAAAAATAAAAACAAAAATCCAGCAGGACATACAAATCAGAGTGATGCAAATATTTCCCCTGTATCCCTGCACACATCCAGGGAGCTGATGGACACTGACCAGACACTGGACTTAGTGGAGATTTGGCCTGACCTTCTGTAGCCTTTCTTGTATTCTTTGTGATAAGTGAGGAGATATACAAATGAGAAAAAAATGGTATGTTAAGAATGTCTGATTTTTCATTAACATCATTAATACTTAGGTCAAAAGGAAAGTCTGAGACTTGTATCAGATCTTTAGGGAACTCTATCTACAACAAGTGGTCTTCAACGTTCAGACCTTGTACTCCCCCTCTCTTCTCCAGAGGATAATATAGTATGCATGTGAGTGGGTAGGAGGAGTTATGGAGAAAGCTATTAACCCTAAAATAGAAGTCAAAATGCAACATTAAAGGAAAAATATACAGCATGCAGAATCATGTTTTTAATTATTGAAATGAAAGAAAATTTTACAAAGCCAAAGATGGTAAAAAGAATGAGGCACGGTTTGGTGTCACCAATTTCTAGTTAACATTTCTACATCATCCCCATATGTCTGCCATCTGCAACACTGCTGTTTGCCAGCAAATACAGTAAACATGACTAGAGACCACAGCATGCTTTTTGAAATATGACAGAGGTACCCAAGAGACTAGCGGCTTTAGGTTACAAGTCATAACTGGTGCAAGCCTGTCTCAGTAGTGAAAAGTATATGTAGGCTTAAGCAAGGCTTCCTCTTGCAGCAATTTAGACTGTCTCAGGTCCTCTGTGATTACCTTGGAGATACCCACCAGCAGTCTACAGTCCTGACAGGGAATTTGAGCTTGTGTAATTGACATTTTTGAAGGCCGGCAGGGAATATAATAGTAAATTGGCCATTCTCACATGAATTTACTTGCCAGAGAGCTAGTATTGCATCAGCTCAGACCCTCTGGAAAGTCTACTGGGGACAGAATCTCTTTCAGTCTAACCTAAATATAATCCTTAGGGGAATTAAAAAACCTTGGTATACTCAGATTTTCATTGCAAATTGTCTCCATATGTATTTGAAATTTTGGATTTGGAGCCTGCTACATAGTTTTGATTAAGTGGTCTTGAAATCAGTGAGCCAGTATAGCAAGTTCTTGGGTTTTGAATTGAATTCTGCTTATGAAATAAAGAAACCCTAAGATTTATTGTTGCTCAGAAACAGATCTTGGTTAAGAGTTGGTACTCATTCACCTGCTTCCCAGTCATAAATTGTCCAGATGGAAGTGCTTCTAGAATGAGACCATAAGCTGGGTCACTACAGTAATATTTTGCCAACATTTTGGAACAGTGCAGAGAGATCATTAGCTCATTGCAGTCAGAAGAGAAGTAGATGTCTGATGCAGTGGTGAGAGATTGTGAGTGAAACTCAAAAGATATGAGCTGTACTTGAGATCCCTTTTGGTAAGTCACTACACTTCTCCATATTTTGGGGTTTTTTTCATTTTATCGTGTTAGACAAATGGCCTTTTTATACATGCCTTAATAACCTAACTTGAAACAGCAAAAAGAGCATCTTAGTAAAAAAAGTGTGGCTTAAGCAAGAAGTCAGTATCTCCGATCTTCCTGTAGCGCTTTTCTAGCAACACAGGGGCTGCTGTTTTGCACTTGCTTACTGTGTTATTTAGGAACTGACCCCAAAACCTGTGCTTGCTTACTTTTGTCAAAACAGAGATTTATAGTGTATGTTCTTCCACTAGAGTGAAAGAGTCAAGACTTCCCAACAGAAACTGGATTTCCCTTGAGGGTTTTGAATCTGAGTACATCTTGAGCTTACTCACTGTCTCACAAAAATACTGCTTATTGTGTTTTGTTTCTATGGCATGTCTTGAGAAATGCTGTTATAAATTCTCAGGCTGTGTGGATTGCTAAACCGCTTAATTTTTGGATTATAGCAACTGGAAGAGTTCTGTTTTGTATTCCACTTACTTTCTTACATGAATAGGCAGAAAGATGAAAGCCGTTGTATTTTTCAGGAACAAATAAATTACTTTCTCCAAACTATCACCTGATATTTTGTCAGCTGATGTTTCTGGAGGGTTACTCATCTGCAATAGCAGAGCAGATAGTAGAGCTAGTCCAGGTGGTCTACACCAGGGTTACAGGAGCACACAAGAGGGTTCTAGCCATGAGCAGACTGTCACGCATACATGGCAACAGATTCGGTTTAATATACATTTTCTTGAAGGTAATTTCTCATCCATCATTGCTGCAGTTTGAGGTCTTTTTTTATTTTTCTCTAAATTCCCAGTCTTTTGTTTAAAGTATAACACTTTCTGTTGCTCCCTTACTGTAAACATTTTTCTAAGAATGATCAAGAAAATTATGAGCTTACCCTGAAGTGACTAAATAAATGCCAGGGTTGAGGACAGTTTCCAGTTTGTGGTGAGCCCTGATCTGACCACTCATGGCAAGTTCCAATGCATGCCGTAGGAGAACAGTAAACACAAAAGTTAAGTATTGTATTGTGTTTAACTAATATTCATTCTTATCTTTTTTTGCTTAAATGTGACATGTTGGTGGGGGTTCTTTATTCTGGACAGTATTTGTGAAATTTCATCTTCAGTGTGAAGACACATTCTGATTTCAGCCAGGCCAAGATTTTGTGAGTCTTCTTGCCTTTTGGCTGGGGCAAAGGTACAAAGAATTACCTTGCCATAGATTGTTCCAGGAAGCTTTATACAAAGTTCATAAGTCTCTGGAAAGTGCTGAGTGGGTTTCCTGCTTTCAACAGTCAAGCCTCAAGTCATTAGACTCAGGTTAGTCTTATGCTGTAAAGGAAGAAAAATCCTTAACCATTGTGGATGCTGAAAAGCTGCTAGCAGAGGGATTTTCTCAAGTTATCAAAATACTCGGTGAGAGTCCTGCCTTTGTCACACAAGTTATGAGAAACAGGATGGTTTTTGTAAGTTGCGCCAACACCTGGTGTTTTGTTAAGTTCTTTTTATGGTACATTGGAAAAATATGTTGAAATGGGTGTTGTAGGACTTTAGCCAATCACCATAGGAGATGGGTGATCACTGACCAATCGCCTTATGGGGCTAGGGTATATAAAACAGGGTTATAAATTAATAAAGTTGCTTCTTTTGCCTTCTCTTGCTGAATTTGTGTGTTGCTGCATCTCTCCACTCCCAGTATAAACAGAGATGAACCATCAGCGTGGACTTAATAAATCAATGAGAAAGTTACCTCTTGGCAGTGTTTACATCACTTTTCCACCCTAGGAATGAGTGCTATGTCTTCCACAATCTACTTCACTTTCAGGCTAGATTCTGTTTTGCATCTCATCGGGATAAAGCTGGCATAACTCCATTGAAGACATTGAAGCAATTCCAGATTTACCAGGATACCATGGGGAGCAGATTCTGGTCCCCTGGTATTGTAGTCGACACAAACGAGGCCACAAACAGTACATTCATCACTGAAGGGAAAACTGGAGCGTAATTCTTACTGGTCTTTAAATGCTTGGCCTCCTCCTGAAACAGCAAATAGAGGGAAGCTGTGTAGAAATTCTATAAAGTGAATTGATGATTTGGTACTTGATAGCTCCCTCCTAATTCATACTGCACATGTTAGCTAAGCCCACTCCTACTTGTGACTTCTTATCAAGAAGTGCTGAGACACCAACCACAAGAGACTGCAGAGGATATCAGTAGGGGTCACAGAAGAAATTAGGTGTAGTTTAAAACTTTGGGTGGAGGAAAGGGAGAAAACAAGAAACCTGTACTCACACTTGCCCTAGAAAAAGTGTAAAAAAACCAAAAAAGACACTGGAAAAATAGAGACAGTAGAACATGGAAAGAAAAAGTCATAAAATCATAGAATCATAGAATGGCTTAGGCTGGAAGGGATCTTAGAGATCATCTAATCCAACCTCCCGACATGGGCAGGGATGACTCTCAACTAGACTAGGTTGCTCAAGGTCCCATCCAGCCTGGTCTTGAACACCTCCAGAGAGGGGGCATCCACAACCCGTCTGGGCAGTCTATTCCAGAGTCTCACCACCCTCATACTGAAGAACTTTTTTCCTAAGATCCAATCTAAACCTATTTTCCCTCAGTTTAAAACCATTTCCCCTCATCCTATCACTGGACACACTTGTGAAGAGTTCCTCTCCAGACTTTCTGTAGGTTCCCTTCAGGTATTGGAAGGCAGTCTTCTCTTCTCTGGGCTGAACAATCCCAGCTCCCTCAGCCTGTCCTCATAGCAGAGGTGTTCCAGACCCTGTATCATCTTTGTGACCCTTCTCAGACTCATTCCAACAGATCTATGTCCCTCTTATGGTGGGGACAGCAGAACTGGAGGCAGTACTCAAGGTGGGGTCTCACAAGAGCAGAGTAAAGGGGGACAATCACCTCTCTTGATCTTCTGACCACACTCCTCTTGATGCATTCTAGGATATGGATGGCCTTCTGAACTGCATGAGTGCACTGCTGGCTCATGCTGAGCTTCTCATCAATCAACACTCCCAAGTCCTTCTCTTCAGGGATACTCTAAACCCACTCTGTAACCAATCTGTAATTGTGCCTGGGATTGTCCCAGCCCAGATGCAGGACCTTGCACTTCGACTTGTTGAACCTCATGCAGTTTGCACTGGCCTGTTTCTCAAGCCAGTCAAGGTCCCTCTGGATGGCATCCCTCCCCTCAAATGAGTCCACCATACCACACAGCTTGGCATCATCAGCAAACTTGCTGAGGGTGTACTCAATGACATTGTCCATGTCATTGAAAAGACGTTGAACAGCACTGGACACAGAACGGATCGCTGAGGAACTCCACTTGTCACTGGTCTCCACCTGGACATCAAACCATTGATCACAACTCTTTGAATGCAACCTTCTAGCCAAGTCCTCAAAAGTAAATAGAGATTGATGAAAGAAAATCAAAAGAAGGGAAAATTCTATTTGGACCTATTTTGCCTGCTGAACATTATTTTCAACAGCAGGTATACAAGGCAATCCATATTCTTAAGCAAAAAAGAAAATCATTCTGCTGCAATCTAGATAATTTCCCACTCCATTTGATGATATAATGCACTAAGTGCAAAAAGCTTTAAATCATCTAGAAAAAAAAACTACCAGTCACACTTTTCAACAAAATGGAATGAACTTTATTCTAAACTGTTTCATTCTCAGAGCTAATGCCTCTTACAGCCCCTATTAGGTATTCTGTACATGCCACATTCCTCCCACGTGGAGGTGGAGATACTGAATAAGTTCTTCATACAAATATAGCTCATCTAACAGGGCTTTACCTGTACGTACCACAAGCAGTTTCTCCTTTCCAGAGTTGTCCCCAAGATTGCATCAGTCATGATGAGCGTAAATAAATAAAAGGAAATCTCTAGCTGTGCTAAGCAAATGTTTTTAACATCATTCTGCCCTTCTCCTGCAGTAGCAAGCTGCTGTTATGTTTTTTTCTCTTGCCTTTGCAGAGTGCTAAATCCAGCCAGAAAGCTGTTATGAAAAAACACCCAAGGGAAGTGTGATGGAGAGTTTTTCTTCAGTGATTTCTCTTCTAACATTGTTTCCTTCCTTCCTCTCCTCTCCACCCTGTGGACTCAATCCTCAGCCCATTGATGTCAAAGGAAAAATCCACACTGACCTCATGCGGCTTTGGACCATGCTTCCATTCCTGGACCATTTGTTTTTATAAGTGAGCTAACAGGAGCACTAAAAAAACCTGTCAGTGGAGCTCTGAAAGTGCCATCCACTGCCCTAATGGCTGGTGTGAATTTTCAATGGAACTGTGTCATTTTAATCCATGATAATATTTTACCTTCAATATACCACCATTATGAATTCATTTGACATTCAGTGTACAGTAATAACAATGAATTTGCTGGATATTGAATGTCACATACTTTCACAAGTACAGCATTTCATTGTAATGCACAGAAGCATTACTTTAAAGATACCAGCTTTTTTCCAGAATCCTCACTTTATCTCCCCTCTTTCTCCAGAACAATAAATACTCCTTAAGAATGCTTAAGAAAAATAAAATGATACTTTCCTTCTTTAGAGAAATATGTTCTATACGCAGGCCTTTCGCAAGCTGAACAGCAATACTTCCTGAGACACTGTGAGCATGAATTTCTTCACAGAGACTTTTTCTAACCATAAAATGAATGGCCTGGAATACTAATCTGTTTTTTTGTCCGTTTGTTTTGCTTTATTTTGTGGTTGTTTGTTGTTTTTGTTTTTGTTTTTCCTTAATTGATTCCAGAGTGCAAAAGGAGATAACCTTGCTTCAAACCATCCTGCAGTAAAAAATAAACAGCTATAAAGATGTTAATCTGAAGAATGGCTAGGAGATTAGTTTTAAAATGAGCATTATAGAGTTGCTTGCTGAATATTTCAGGTAGTGAGGAACAACATGGAGTTGTTCTTTGCAATGCAAGATGTGAAATTCATGGCCAAATTGTACCTCTGTTTCTTACACAGGTCATCCACAGGAGATGAACAGGCCACACTACAAGAGTGTGGTGAACTGGGGTGAATCCTACTGCTGGTGGAGTGAGGGGCTGCTCCAATTTCTACACAGTGGTGCCAAAGTCTTGTCATCCACTGTCACACAGTCTGCTGGGGAGGTGCCCAGGATGGAAGCCTGAGAGACAAAATGCGTGGTGTGCAGAATGGGTTTCTTGGCTGCCTGTTGTTTTTACAGGTTATTTTTCTTGTCTTTTAAAGGGGAAAATCTGTAATATTTCTGATGATTAAAGTAAACACTGACATCAACTGAACTGATAGTAATGCAGAGTCCCTCATGAGTTTTGTCATGAGAAGACTTTGATTATTGCCTCACATTTTGCTGAAGTCTATTGAATCAGAGATAAATCTATTGTTCCTATAAGTGGTTCTTCAGCAAGATGAAAAAAAAAAAATATTGAGGGACCAAATCTGACAAAGTTTGATTGAGAAAGACTCCTTGATGGGCATGTGGAAGTCCAAGGAATAGGAGTATCCTGCAATTTACATGTTTTTATGTGGTTTACTGTAACATGAGTGTGCCAGTCCTCTCTTTATTTAAAAGCCCTTGGAGCTGCAAATTTTGAAGCTGTCTCTTCAGCTTTATGTTTGCTTGCATGCATTACAGTTTTCATCTGAGTACGGAGACCATTTCCAAGGAAAGGTGCCCTTCAGTTTAATATACAGAAGCATGGTGAATATATTAAACAGTGAAATGAGTAAGACAGCAACTGGAACTGTTGCAGCTAATGGTACATCACCCAGCCTTGCACAGAAACAGTTGAATCTACACAATTATTTGCAATGACTGTACTCCAGAAGACCAATCAGCATTTTGAATGAAAGACAACCTGGGGGAAAAATTGCTCATCTCAGATAAAATAATGAAGGCAATAATCAGTGGGATAAGGCAAAATGAGTGCCAAGACCTGCTTGTTAAATATTGGCTCTTCAGACCCGTACAACAATAGAAAAGAACTGCATCCTAAATGAGATACTCTTATGTCACCTGTCATGGATGTTTAATCATGTCTGGACAACATTATTTTTTCCCACTTATCTTCTAGTGCTAATATATTTTCCCCAGTACTGTATGTGGGTTTTCAGGCAGCTGTCTACATATTGTTGTTTTGGAGAAGGCTGGGTTAGGAATAAGAAAGTCTGAAATCTGAGTTCCTTATACTTAATAACCACTGTGACACTTCTATATCCAGCTCTTGCACTATAGAATGGTCAAGAAAAAATTTCACCATAATTAGATCTTATTGATGAAATGCTGCAGACAAAAGGTCTCTAAGTGTGGGGATTAAATGAGCTTGCCCCAGATATTTGTATGCCACTTATTTAAGGAAACATTGATTGATAACTTATGAATCTCTGCATTGCTTTTGTAGTGAAAATACACCAGTATGTTCAGATATATAAACAAATAAAAGACAAATATATCCATTCAAGCAGATGTGTGTTTTAGTGGAGAATTACAAATAGGTAAGTGATTCCAGACAATACGCAAAAGACAAAAGTTTAGATCAAACTATTTGAATAAATGGTAACTTGAAAGAGTTCAAAGCATAGGGATGTCCCAGGAGAGTTTGTGTTTAACCTGCCGATTCATAAAATTTCCTGTTTAATCAAATCAAATTTTTCACTCGTAGAGTCCATGCAGTGATAGAACACAGACAGAGAGTTTTTCATGTGTCAGCACGTCAGTGGTGAGACACTAGACACCTGATGCTGCACTCATGATGAGCTTTGCTTAGTGTGCTTTGCTTCTTGGACAGCAGTGAAATAGTAGCAGAACTGCTCAGCTACTTTACCTGGCTAATACAGTTACCAGCTTTGAACCAACCCTGTCTGTGAGCAAGATGAGTGCAAAACCAAAGGTACGAATCGCAATGATACCTCAAGTTGTGTGTAACACTTTTCTTTCCCAAAGTACTTAATGAAGCAAGAGCAAGGATTGTTTCATGCACTGCTTAAAGGAACATGACTAGCCCACCTAATTGAAAGTGTAAGGCAGTCAAATAGGCAGTAATCTTTCAATATGCAATGCAAAGAGGATTTCTATCCTTATTCTCTCATGAAAAACGCAGTTTAATGCTTTGTGAACATCAGTTACTCTGATTTGATTTTAGATCTTTGCTGATGTCAAACCTGTTAACTCCACTGATGGAGAGGATGCTTAATTTCGTTTTAGAGGAATAAAAAGTGTAGTGCTTCCTGAATTAACTATATCACTTCTTCAAGCAATTTAAATATCTTAAGGACCCTGAGTTCTTAGTTATGAGACATGACATGATAACAGCTTCAAGTGAGGCAGCTGCTTTTTATAATCATATAGAATCTGATCATAAATCTGAAATGTCCAGCTATATTTACTGCTTATTTTAATAAAAATATTAATTTCATACATATTCCACCTAGATGTGTTCATGAGCTGCTGAACACAAAAACCAAGACATTTTTCATTTCCATCAAATGCTGAGATATGTTGTGACACTTTAACTCTACAATTAAGCTCTTTTAGTTTCCTAGAAAGAAAATCCATCACGAGCTATGTGTGATAATTTCAACACTTTACTTCCTGTCCTTTAATATAACTCTTACTCTAGTAATCTGCATTTTGAAAAGGCATGTTTGGCCACATGTAGCCTCCAACTTAAAATCTGCTTAGAGAATTAAAACATTTGGGAAGGGAGATGTGAGATTTTTTGTTGACCCTTTTACAGAAGCTGGAAAAAACTTACAGATACAAGAAGTCAGATAGGTAGGAGATAAATGAAATTATAAGTTTGTGTTACTGTGATATTTGAATATTTTCCTGGAATTTATCCTGTACAATTAAACAATCTCTGGCTTTAGAGGTGAAGAGCAATAAGAAAAATTTCTATAAATACATTAATAATAAAAGAAAGACCAGGGAGAGCCTCCATCCCCTGCTAGATTCAGAAGGAAATATGGTTATAAAACACAAGGAGAAGGCTGAGGTGCTTAATGCCTTCTTTGCCTCAGTCTTTAGTAATGGAAACACTTGCACCGGGCGGAAAGTCACTCCCCCAAGCCAAGAGACAGGGGCCAGGAACACAATATGCCCCCTACAATTCAGGAGGAGATGATCCATGACATGATCCTCAATATCAATGTAAATAAATCTATGGGGCCGGATGTGTTACATCCTAGAGTGCTGAGAGAACTGGCAGGGCTGCTCACCAGGCCACTGTCCATCATTTATCAGCAGTCCTGGCTGACTGGGGAGGTAGCAGCAGATTGGAAGTCAGCCAACAGAACACCCATATATAAGAAGGGATGAAAGGATGATCCAGGGAACTACAGGCCTGTCAGTTTGACTTCAGTTCCAGGAAAGCTGATGGAGCAGATCATCCTGGGTTCTATTATGCAGCACATGAAGAACAACCAGGTGATCAGGCCCAGTCAACATGGGTTTATGAAGGGCAGGTCCTGTTTAACAAACCTGATCTCCTTCTAT
>WTSP01008947.1:8066-27214 GCA_025331215.1 Actenoides lindsayi
CCCCCTGCCTGGTGTGTTTGCCTCGCCCCCATCCGGCTTGGGGGGGGGGGGGGTGGGGGCCATACATCCCGTGGCAGGTGCACCCACCCTGTTCAAGTGTGGGTGCTGCCCTGCAGCTGGGGACAGAGATGTCACCTGGGTGGGGTGAGGTCTGTGTGTGTGTGATGCACTTGGCTTGCTGCTGGGCTGGATGGTTGGGGTTATGCCCTTGCCCTCACAATCAGTCTCCTTCCTTCTCCTTTGGAAAGAAGCCAGCACTGGACTCATCCTGCCCTCCCCTGAGAAGCTGCTGCTCCTGGCTCCGATGCTGTGGCTGCAGAAGGTTTCACTCTTGGTACCCTCTGGGTGCTGGTGAGCTCCTTCCTCCTGCAGCATCCTCAGCAGAGTGGTCACCTCCGTGGGGACTGCTGTGTACGCCTGGGAGGAGAAAGGAGGCTTCCCACCACCCTGCCTTTTTGGATCATGGAATGTTGAGGCAAAATCCCTCTATTTCATCCCCCTGCAGTCAAGACTGTCAGCAGAGCTGTGCCCCCAGCAGCACTTTTCTCTGTGGGCTCACGGGGGTGGATGTGGTGCCTCCTCGGGAGGTGGAGGTCCTGCTTTTGGGGGGCCCTGTACAGCAATGTGGGGTGCAGGGGGGGCTGTGCAAAATGCAGCAGGCCCCTCCTGCCTGTGAAGGAGGCAGTGGGAGCCCAGCTTTCCCCATGCTGGCCGGAGCCTGGTGGCTTTGCCCTGGCCACCGAGCAAAGCCATGGCCCCAGGTTGCACCCGCTCACCTCCTGACACAGCTCCATCCCCTCAGCTCGCCCGTGTTTCCCTTAGCAAAACAAGCAGTGGCGTTTGTTTTCTTCCTTTTTAAATGGCCACTTTTTCCTTTTTCATGCTCTTCCTCCTTGGCACGCGGGTCGGCCGGGGGAGGGAGCCTTCGGCCAAGCTCTCCATCACACGTCCCTTGTTTTTTGTGTGTTATTTTTTCCCCACCGCTGCCCTTGCCAAGGGAAGGACATTGTATAGCTGCTGAGGCTGGCAGGGGCAGGAACGCTGCCTGCCAATAGCCTCGATGTCTGAAAAGGCTTAGGAAATCCAAGCTCTAAATGAGCTCCCAAATCATCTTCTTCCCGTTCTCTGGGTAGAGGGCCCTGCAGAGCAAGCCTGAGCTCCCTTTTTGTTGCTGGGCTCCCCAGTGAGTGACTGGCTTTGCAGCAGTGATGAAGCGGCTTTGCCTGGAGATACTGGGAAGATCTTGGGCACAGCGTGGCTCGAGGCAAGCTGGGGCACCCTGGGAAGAGGTGGGGGGCAAATTTCTGGCATCCCTTCCTCCAGCCTTTGCACCTCATCCCCCTGCCCAGCTCGCTCCCTCTATAACCGCTTCACCGCGCTCGCTTGGCAGGCGTGTTGGGATTCTCGGCTGTGGGGCTGGAGAGCAGGAGGGGGAGGGCAGAGCTGATGGCTGGCTGCTGAAAGCCTCCCCAGGGAGGTGGGAGGCCCATTCTGTGCTTGCCCCAAGGATGCCGCTGAGAGCAGCCAAGGTTATGGCATCGCTGGCAGCACATACGGTCGGGACATCTGGGGCCAGACGAAGCTGGAGCGGGGGAACAGGAGGCATGCTGGCTGTGTATCTGGTAGAGGAGGGGACAACCTGTGCCATGTCCAGCTGTTCTGCCCTCCCAGCATCTCATTTTTGCCCTTGTCAGGTCAGCCAGCGAAGGCAGCGGCTGCTTCTGCTGCGCTGGGAGCTGGGAGCATGTGGCAGGTTTGCATCCCCGGGCTCCACGTTAGCAAGATGTCTGCAGGGCAACTTCTTTCCCAGGGCCTTTGGTTAGAGGTGTGTTTGCAGCAGCCGAGCCTGGGGAGGAGCAGCTTTGCTCAGCAGAGCTGCTGTGTTTCAGCGTGCCTGTGTTGTGAGGCTTTATCTTTTGCTTCTGCTTGCTCGCGCTCTCTCTCCAGTAACGGAAAGGGCTCAGCTTTGCCCTCTCTCCTGAAAATTTAGGCTGGGTCCAGCACCCCCGCTGGCACTCCAGCCTTCGCTGCCGAATGCAAATTGTTCTCTAAATGTCTCCAGCAACTCTCTGTAGGTTGCTCACCGTGCTCAGGTGCTGCGACCAGAGCGCAGCCATCACACGTGACGTGATCTCCTAACCCCAAACCACCTTGGAAAGGGCTCCTGCTTTTTATGCTTTGGTGTCTGGGGGTCCCGCCTGGCTTTGCCTGTGGATGAGGAAGGGGATCCTTGCTCGGAGGGCTGAGCATCACCGGGGTGTGTTGCTGCAGCTCGGCGAGGCCAAGCTGCTGCTGTGAACATCGTTCCTTCTCCGAGCCCTCGGAGGTGCCACGTACATGGGAGAGTGTGAGCTCTGCAGAGCAGCCTCGGGCATTGAAGTCTGCCCGCTTCATCCTAGCAGTAGGTACCTTGGGAAGCAGCAAAGGAAAATTCCACTTCTAGAGGCATGTAACTTGGGGTTTGTATAATTTTTTATTATTTTTTTTTTTTCCAAATGGCTCTGTCAAGCTCCTGCTCTCTCTCCTCCTCCCCGTGCTACACAGCCAGCTCTGAAGCAGAAGTGATATTTTCTGCCAATGCAATGATTAGCCTGACTGCTAATGACCCAAGAACAGTGTCCAAAATAAATGAGCCCAACCTGCTCATCTTATTAGCCAAATGATTGTAAAAAAAGAGGAAATATCTGCAAAAAATGCTTAGACAGCTGGAATTTGGAAGCGCGGTGGAGTCATTGCTCGAAGTATGGAGAGGAGCCATATGTCTTCAAAAAGCTTCCTGCTGTAAGGAGAGTCCTTGTGTTATTGGGGTGGTTCTGCTCACACCCTGTTCTGCCTTTTGTGGGGTGACCTTGTGGGGCTGGAGCCGTGACTGACCCTGAGCTCTGCTGATTGCCAGGACTGAGAAAGTTAGGATGGGCAGATATTTCTCCTCCTGTCTTCCTTGCTTGGTTTGTTGCTTCCTGCATCCTTTAGATGATAGACAGCAGCAGCACTGGGACGCTGGTCAGGAGATCAGCTAATGTACTGGTATTGAAGTCATCCTTCAGGAGTTGTTCTTACATCCCTCATGCTCCCCGGTGCACTTGGCAAGGTTGTGGGGCATCCTTGTTTCATGTGGGGAAAAAAGGGAGAGGTCGAGAGGCACAGGTGGGTCCTGCAGAGAAGGGAGGTGAGAGGGGGCTCTTGTCATCCCCCTCACAGATCATGATGGTGTTCAAGCAAAACAAGGGCTCGACTCGGGAAAGGATTTCAGGCTTTGTGTAAACATAGGAGAGAAATGGGGCTGAGTGCAGGAGAAGGGGTACGTCAGGAGAAGCAATATGTCACAAGGAAGGGTGACTGCATGGAGAAGCTGGAGGGCTGGGTGTGACAACCCCCCTGAATTTGAAAAAAGCTTGATCTTTTCTGTGGGGCATACTTGACTTGAAAGGGAAGTTGTCTCCCCAGTTGCTGTTCATGTGTCTCGATAAGTCTCTCACCAGCTAAAAGGCCTGACCCTGTGCAAGGCTCTGTGGGAGGCCCTCCTGGAGAAGGGCTCGGGGGGCTCTCTTGAGGCTGAGATGAGCCCTGACTGCATAACCCTGTAGCCTTGAAGCTGTCACATAGGAGAATGTGTACGAGCTGGGTGGCTTGTTTGATAGCAGGGAAAAATGCCCTTCTTCCCCCTGTCCCCTCAAGCAAGGACAGCTGAAGAACTGGCTCACAAGGCCCTAAAAATTGCTGAGGAGGAAGAAGAGGAGGTCATCCTCCTTCCAGCACCCAGTGTGCACACCATATGCTTCCCTGACCTTCTCGGTAGCACAGCCGCTGCGAGCTCCCGCGCACCCGCTCGCTTGTTCAGCATCACAGCTCGCGGGCTGGTGCCGTGGGCTGCTCGTGGGGTCCCATCAGCCCTTGGCATTGCAGGTCGGGGTGCTCCACTGGGGCAGTTCTGCAGGCAATTACACAGAGCTGAAGTGTGCCCAAAAATACTTGGTGCTTATGGCGTCTCTGCGTGCGTATGTGTAGATATGTGAAACATAAGCTTCGTATAGATATGAGTGTATATGGTTTTTTACTGAGCTGGGATCTGAAGGGTGTAATGTACAGAAATAGGAACTGTGACCTCATAGAAACATAGAATGGCTTGAGTTGGAAGGGATTTTACTTTAACTACATTCATATATAGGTAGATCTTTACTCTTTTCTGTTTTATACAGGCTTAAATTGTGCCTTAGACCTCTTTCTTCCTTTCCTAATTGGTGAGGGAATTGCTAATTATATGTTTTTTTGTTCTGAGAAGTTTCAGGTTTAAACAATTATGTGTGCTGGAAAACATCCTGACAGCACAAATATTGAGAAGTCAAACATGAAGTGGATAAACAAATGACCCCTCGCTATCTTCGCACCCGCCAACGCCTTTCATCGCGCAGAACCTCCCTGGAAAGCTGCCTTTGGTCCCTGGGGCTTGGGGGTTGGTGAGACACTGGTTCGAATGGAAGTTTCACCTGCACGCCCCGGGCTGTACAAGTGTAGCCAAGCTAATTTTTCACTGTCGTTTTCTTGAACAGGTTTTTCAGGTTAATGCTGAAGCTGTTTGGCTTCGGAAGGTGTGGTGTTTTGTGGCTGTAGAGTGGGTTTGGTTTTGCGGGAGTGTTTTTTGAGTAGGGGATTTGATTTTTCACTCCCCCAAGCCTTCGACATGTGCCTACCCTGGCACTGGCACCAGTTGGAGCACTCCAGGGAGTCCTGCCTTTCCCGAGGGTTTTGCAGGATAAGGGTTACTTTCTCATAGGATCTCCAGAGTGGAAGGGACTTGGAGAGGTCATTAAATCCTTCTCTTTGCCCTCGGGCAGGATCAATAACCCTTTGTCACTGGTGATGGATGTTGCTCTATCCTGTTCTGCAAGTCCCCGCAGGGGGTTGTTCCAGCCTGTGCTGTCTGATGAAGATTTGGGTTTGGGCTGGGGCTCACCCAGGGAAGAGCAGCCTTACAAACCCCACGGAAACACGCTTCCCTTCCAGCACGCTGCCTGCAGCCCAACCTTGCAACAGCCTCCTATTTCAAATGACTTTTACAATGTTTGGACTGATTTAAATAAGCAGGTGGTTTGAAGTGATTGATGGGAATCCTTTTCCTGGAAATGTTTTGCTCTAAGGATTTAGCTTCAAGTCTTTTGCTCCTGGTAGCAAGCAGGAATGCGGGCTGGCATCCTCCCATCACTGAGATTTGTGAGAAGGAAAACAAGGGTGGACATGGGGAGTCGTGGGAAACTATCTGCAGATCCCCTAAACTTTGAGATCTCGTTCTGGCCGGACCCATCCGTGGATACCAAGCGGTGCTGTGGTTTGGGGCCCTGCCACAAATCTCCCTGGAGCAGCCCTGCCTGCTGCTGACCCCAGCAGCCTTCCTCTTCGGGGTTGTGCCCACACTTTAAATCCCCACGGGGGGTATTTAACCCCTGCTTTGCAGACTGGCCTTGTTCCAGGGTAAGCATTGGTGGGCCAGGCAGGGAGAGAGTGGCCGAGCGTGTAGCTTCGCTCACCTGATGCTCTTGGGACAGGCTTTTCCTCGCCTCGCGCTGTCCGGGGCTATCACATTAAATTGCCTGCTGCAATTGTCTGTCACATAGATTTTTATCTCGAGTGTCCTTTGGAACAGGAGCCCTGAGCTGTCGCTGGGAATGTTAAAACGATAAATGTGTTTTACACCTGCCAATGGGCAGGAGCAGCTTTAGGGCTTGTGGCAGTCTCAGCACACAGCCAGTGTGGGTAGCTCTGCCTCTTCCCTGGAGGGCTCAGCATCCTAGAGGGGAGGGAGGGGACAGGTGCTTCTGCTCTGGTGTGGCCAAGCCTTGCTGGGGGATGGAGGTGGCTCAAATCCTTGGCTGTGCCTGGGCATGAGTTAGGGAGAGGGGCTGTGGTGGCAGCAGGACTTGGTAGGGCAGAGGGGAGGATGTGCTGCAGCTTGAAACTGGGGTACAGGAGAAAGAGCTGAGCCCTGGCTCTTGTTTTCGTAACTGTTTTCTCACATGTGGTGCCTCTGGACCCATTTGGGCTCCTGAGGTCCTGTTTGTGTGCTGGAGCCTGTCCCAGCCCTCTGCTGAGGCTGCCAGGAGAGGAGGACTTGTTTTGAAAACTTCTTGATGGAAAACATTTGCCTGCCTTGGAGAGAGGCCTTCCTCCGTTTGACTGGGCGGTGCTGGCTGTCCCTTCCATGGCATTTCCCATCCTGGGCTGGGGTGTGTGGGGTAGCCCTGCCCCAGCTGGAACATCCCCACTGGTGTGGAAAGCCTGGCCATGAAAACCCTGAGGGATTCCAAGGTAGGACTGTGCAGCAGGAGAGGTTGGGGAAGGACAGTGACTCTGTGTCTGCAAGGGAAGCTCCTGGTGAGCAGCATCCCGATACTAGGTGCTGTTGCTCAGGTGGTGGCTGGCAAAGAGCTAAGCAGCTTCCTTGTCCTCTTGGGTTCTGCTCTGCTGTGGTGGCACGTGGGGCACTGGTTTCACCAGGTTTTGCTTCCAGGGGCTCTCCAGCCATGGACTGGAAGGTTGCCCTCACCACAGTGTTTTGCACATCGGCTGGGTGTCCTGGGCTCCCTGAGTTTGGGGCTTGCCCAAGGACCACGTTGGCATGGACCAGAAAGGTTGAACCAAGTTTCCAGGGCTGTCTATAGGACATACTAGGGACTGCTCTTTTTTGGGCTTCCTTTGTCCTGTGGGAAATTGAAAACCTGTTTTGTGAAAAGCCTGAGAGGAGATTGGATGCTGAGGACATCAGCTGAGCGCCTGGGGACCAAGATGTTCTTTCTGTTTGGAGCAAAGGGAGGGTTTGAAAGATGGAGGAGCTGGTGCAGATCTCTGCTGCTGGATGCTGCTCTCTACCCAGGAGCTCTCTCCTCACCTCACCACCTGCCTTCACCTTGTCACCAGGTGAGCTTCTCCTCCTGGAACACAGGCTGCATCTTCCTCTCCTATTCATGCTTTCCCCTCGGACAAAGCTGTTTCTTCTGCAGGAGGCCAGGCCTCCTCTGAAGATGGGAACATTGCATGGGCTGGGCTTAATTTAGATTAGATGTGCACTTGTGAACTCAGCCCCTGCTCAGGGTGGGCTGCGATGGAGCTGCAGCTGGGCGGGAGGTGGTTTTCCTGCCTCCCAAAAGCTAAAAACAAACTGCTGGGGGTTGATTGTGCAGGGGCTGGGGGGAGGAAGCAAACCAAAGCTCGGTACCCATGGTCTGCACCAGGAGCAGCAAATAAGGAGCAGAGAGGTGCTTTGTGAGCTGAAAGGTGTAGGTGGAAGGGCTTTATTAGCTCCATTTGAAATATTTCCTCCTGATTCCTGTGTAGTTGTGGAATCCAACTTTATTCTAGCTTTAAATTTAGATTTTCAAAACAGGCCTGTCAAATTAGTAAAAGGAGATTTGATTAGAAAATGGCAGCGGCATTGAGATCTTTGTTTTCCTCGGCGCGCGATTTGGCTCGGTGATCGCTCTTAACCAAAAATACCCTGTTGGAAAGGGGTTTTTAGCTAATCGACACTTTCCAACCGGGATGAAAAACAAAAAAAGGAGAGCAGAGCTAGAAAATTCCTGCCACCGGCTGCCTCTCGGCAGGGACCCAGGGGTTTGGGCTGCGGGGCCAGCGCTGTAGTGGTCTTGGTGGTGATGTGGGGACTGCAGGGAACAAGGAATGCAGAAGAGGGCGGGATGGCTTTGTGCCTTCCCCTGTCCTCTCCTGCTCACTGCCATCCCCGTGATGGGTTCAGCTGTTGGAACTCGCCGAGGATGCTGGTGGCTGAGCCTCAGCAGTGCTGCGGGAGCTGCCCATCTTCCCAGACTTCCCCAGAGCCTTCTCTGCTCCAGGCTGAACACCCCCAACTCTCCCAGCAGAAAGGTTCCAGCCCTCCCAGCATTGCTGTGGCCAGGCTGGGTGGGAGGCCGTCTCAGAGGGAAGGAGTCGAGGGGTAAGGATGAGGAAATTAATTAAACAGTGGAGTTAAACACCAGCTAATAACAGCCATGGAGGGAGGGAAGGGCTGGAGAGCCAGGAGCTGCCATGCCCAGTGACACCCTGCAGAGTCTTCCTGGGGGGGTGAAGGAGGGTTTTGGTGTTGGGGAGGCAGCTTTCCTTGTACAGAGCTCTGTTTGATGCCTGTCTGCATTAACCAGTTACTGCTTGTCTGCTGAACACCCAACCCGTATGGCTGGGGTTGGCCCCAGCAAGCCCCCGCGGGGGTCCCTCGGTGGGCAAGCAGACTTGAGTTGCTGCGGGGGGGACGATGACCCAAGTGCCATGGAGCTTGTGCTGCCATTGATGCCACTGGTACTGGGTGTGAGGCTGGCCCCAAAGCAGCCACCCTCACCCAGTCCCTGCCTGCTGCTGGGGAGGGTGCTGCCGGCCACCGGTGCCCGGATTCCCTCCGTGATTATTCACAGATGCTGCGATGAGGCTGGTGACACCGTGTCCAAAACCTCCCCGTGGCCTTGGCGAGCACGGGGGGACGGGAGGCGGTTATTAGCCTGTTATTATCCATTTACCCAGATATCCCAGCTAATCAGCTTTCAGATGGGGAGAATTAATTGGTTTCGTTCGGAGCGCCAGGCATGTTTAATTGAAATGAAGTCTTTCCCATTTCCAAACGGGCACTTTCTCAGCTGCTGTTGGATGGGGAAGGAGGGGGCTGCAGCTTTCCTGACACAGACCCTCACGTTGCGGTGCAGCTGGGCTGTGATCGAACCTCCTGGAGCCGCAGGGCCCTTCAGTGCTGCCTCCATCTGGGAAGGAGCTCTTGTTTCTCCCTCTGCTCAAATGCACTCCAAACCCTCTGCTTAGAACTGTGCTGGGGAGTGCGAGTCCCAGATTGTCTCAGTTGTATAGAGTGGTGTGTAGCAGGGAGCTGGGCACATCGTCTTGGTGGCACCACTGTGGTATTTGCACCCTTTGCCCACAGAAAGCAGCAGCTGGAGGATGGAGTCTGGAGATGAGGGACCCCAGAGCTCAGTAGGCATGTGTTGTCATGCAGGGCTGCTGCAAGCTGTGTGCCTGGAATGAAACCTCTCTATAGCTCTGCTGCTGCTGCTGCTTATCCTGCTCCTGGTCTCACCCAGGCTTTGCTGCAGCAGCAGGCAGGCTGCTGAGCTGGCCACATGGGAGATGATGTCCATGATGGGTGGGCCTAGAGTCAGGGGGCTGAGCAGTGTGATGCCCTTCTAGGCACGCTTGAAAACAAGTGAGCAAAACAAAGCTGGGCTGTTCCCGTCCTCTTATATTCTCGGCTCTCGATCAATATGGGAAGTGGGGTGGGTGAAGGAGGAGCAGGTTTTCGGCGAGGCACTGAGCATGGGCTGATGTGCTGCAGGGCAAAAATGGTTTCTGTGGACCTAGAGGTGTGTAAGCAGTGAGGGAGGGAGCTGCCAAGCGGGGCCTGTTGTGACAGGATAAGAGGTGATGGTTTTAAACGAAGTGGGAGATTTAGACTGGAGAAAAGGAAGAAATTGTTGACACTGAGGGTGGTGAGAGCCTGGCTGGGGCTGCCCAGAGAGGTGGTGGCTGCCCCATCCCTGGCACCATTGCAGGGGAGGTTGGCCAGGGCTCTGAGCACCCTGCTCCAGTTGCAGATGTCCCTGCTCCCTGCAAGGGGGTTGGACCAGATGACCTTGAAAGGTCCCTTCCCACCCAAACCAGTCTGTGATTCTAAGAAATTAAATCTATACTGTTGTAGTTGCACACACTTAAGCTGCTGGCTTTGATCAGGTGACAAGTAGAATGGAAAAATAGATGCTTCATAAACGATATGGTTTTTTAGACCACCCTTTGCAAACACAGCAAGCTCTTCTGCACTGAAGAGGTGGGTATACTTACATAGATAAGTCTTCCCTATGGAAATGGTGATAGAGGAAAAGCTTATCATTTAATTAAGAAAAAAAAATAATCAGAATTTAGATCCCCTAAGTAAGTCAAGTTCAGTGCTGCAGTTAAAAAAAAAAAAAGAAAAGGAATAGGAATCAAAGTGCTTCTCATCAGTGAGAAGTGCTCAAGAAAAAAGCTGTGAAGAGGTGGTAAAGAGATCGTGGTGCTTTGGAGTAAAGTGTCTCAAGTCAGAATGATCACTTGGCATCAGCCTCTAGGACTTTCAAATGCCACAAAGAGGTGCTTTAACCATTGCAACTCACTGCGTAAAATTCTGGTCTTTGGTACAGCATCAAATACCAGGTAAAGTTTTACATAAATTTAAAATTTAATGTCTTTAAGTGGGTTTTTTTTATTATTTGAAGGTCTGTAACCCTTATGGAACATGCCTATAAGCTCCCTTACTGGTGACATCAATTCCTTGCTGCTCTGGAGTTAAGTCTCTTGCTGCTCTGTCTATTTAGGTGTCGGCTAATGAGTTATCGACCATGTGATGGAGAGTGAAGGGTTGAATAGACTGATATCACAGAAGGATAATCCTCTAACTGCCAAATTCACATAGTCATCACTCACAGATTATCAAAGTTAGGCATTCAAAAAAAAAAAAAGAAAAGAATCCCACGAGGTCATCTCAACTGCCTGCCAACATCACCTGGAGGGCTGGTCAAGAGAAAGGATAAAGTCACTGCTGGCTGAATTGAAATGTCCTGTATGGATATAGCTATTTGGAATGGGGGGGGGGGGAGTAAATAACTTAATTTTGAAAATACGCAGAACTGAAATAGTTTTATGAGCCTTTCATTCTGTTTTCCGTTCTGCCTTAACTGACCTTGTGGAAATGAACACGTCCATTTCGCAGAGAAATCTGATTTTCATTCTTTGGCGGCAGCTCTCTCCATCCTGCTATTTCCCCATTTACATGATGGCAACCTTGCTCAAGCTTGGAAAAAAAAAAAAGTCAGATGTGGAAATACAGGACATTTCTGTCGAAACAGAAGTGCTATTTTCTCACCGGGTCCATTTAAAACCACTTTGACTAATCTCTTTTTAAATACCCTCGTAGCGTGCAAGACCTGGTTTTTAACCGCATGGAAATTTCTCTTCAGCCTTGAGCAAGAAGCTCATCCCTGTAAGAAGGCACCAATTTAGACATTTTCCACTGAACAGATGATGTGGGTTTTTTTCTCTTCATTTTCCTGGTTAGCACGTAGCTCCCAAGCTGATCTGTAATTCAGACAGAAAGCCTGAGTTCCTAGTTCCAGGCTTTTGATTTTCTAGCTGTCTAAAAACTACAGACGTGATGTTGTAAACCTAGAGTATTTTGGAGAGATGTAAGTTCTTGTGTTCTACACACAGCTGGGGAGTTACTAAGCACTGGGAGTTGGGGGTGTGTGTGTGTGTTTAATTTTCAAGTGAAGAAAACCAGGCATTTCTAGCACAGGGTTTCCAGTGCCATTGCAGAACACCAGGCAAGCAATGCAGATAACGACGTTTTCATGGTTGTCAATTAAAATTAAGGAAGTTATATTCAGGAGGGCTGCATATAAACAACGTAATTCATTAAAGCTCCTTTGCTTTGGTTGCAAGGCATCGTGGAAAAAATACGCTAATAAATCCTCGACATTGTTTTAGCATTGGATAATTAGTAAAAGAGGGTGCAGGAAGGAAAATAAATCAAAATAGCAGCTTGATGCAGGATATGTTGCAATTCACTCCGTGGAGCTGAATGGAGAGCGTGGTGGGGAAAGCTGCAGTGGTGAAGGGATCTGCCTGGGCTTCGAGGCTTGCAGATTGGATTGTCTTCCCCAGTTCTCCCCTTTGCCCAAAGCGAGGTGCCATCCCACCACGCTGTTAGCAGCACCGAGGCAACCTTCATTTTCTTGTGCTTTGTTCTTGACATTTGATTTATGGTGTCGCTCCAGATGGAACTTTACACCCACTCACCCTATTAGGTTTTTCTGACAGCAAGTCAGGCACCATCCCCATCCCAAAATTCCCCAGCACTCACAACTACCCGTCGTAAAAAATGACCTGGGGAGAAAGCTCTCCCACTCTAGGTTGGCAAACAGAGAAGCACGTCAGTGCTGCGAGGTCCTGGAAGAGGGACTTGGGAGGAGCAGCAGACACGGGGAACCTTCCACCCCAACCCTCTCATCAGTTGGACATCAATAAGTTTAGGATGCTGCAGTTGCCTATGACAACTGGATACGGCCTCAGTGCTGCAGGAAGTCTCTTTCCCCTGTTTTATGTGAACTGCTGCAGTCTCTGCAGACCCGGGTCGGCTGCTCTGAGCCTCCACGGGTTTGATTTGTTTCTTTCGATGCTTCGGAGTGGCTACTCCAGGAATCTGCGGTGCAGGTGTAACCTGGTAGTACACCTCGCTTCAGCTGAAGAGGCAGAACATTGCTGTTAGATGCAACACGAGATTTTAACATCACGGGACTTCAGCAATAGAAAAGGGACTAATTTTTTTATTTTTTTTTTTTATTTCCCAAGAAATAAAACGTATTCTATCAGTTCCCTTCTGCAAGACATTATCTTTACTCCATTTCAGTCAATAAACAATTTACAGGAATCTGCTTTGCCTAATTCATGCCTGTAACGTGCCAGCTCTGTTTAGGAGCGGAGCAGGGTTTAAAAAGCTCTGAGGAAGAAGAAACTCAATGTGTTTGCTCAGCTGCTTGGAACAACATATAAGCTGCTCTAGGCTGATGAAAATGTTGTTTTTCAGCTTTTTAAGAGGATTTATCTGCAACGTCCAATTAAAGTATACAGTCATAAAACGGCAGTTTAAGGGAACCGACGCCTAATTCTCATGCACATTTAATTTTCATTTTGTTTGAATGGGTGACTGATAGAAAACAGTCCTGTGAACTTGTTTCAAACCAGAATTACCTCTAGGTATTTTTGTTAATCAAGCATTGAAATATAAGCCCCTCACATAAAGACGATGTGCACAGCGCCGAGCGCTTGGGGAAGGAGGGAGCACGCGGGCTCAAATTAGCCTACTGAAGGGCTGAGTGGGGAAAAAAAAAAAAAAAAATAAAAAAACCAAAATAAAAACGTTAAAAATCAGTTCGTTTGAGCTCGCCTGCGGGCAGCTATCTCTGGCGTGTGTTATTCCCAGAGCCAATTCTGAAAGAAACATGAGCTGCTCTTGAATGTTTCCTCTGATAGAGGATATGAGATAAAAATGTATTTGCCTGGGACTATCAGCAGGAAGTTTTTTTATTTTTTTTTTTATTTTTTTTGTTCCCTTAGAACTAACTTTTTCCTCTGGCAAGCCTACAAAACCCTTTTTTACTCCCAAATCACCCCCAGTGTTGCTAAGCTCCATCAGTACCTGACTCAAGACCAGGGAGACGTGTGGAGTAGGCACTAGGGCAAGATTGACAGGTGGAGAGGAGATATCATGGAATCACAGAACCATTGAATGGTGGGGGTTGGAAGGGACCTCTGGAGATCATCGAGTCCAACCCCCCTGCCAGAGCAGGATCACCCAGGGCAGCACACACAGGAACAGAGCCAGGTGGGCTTTGAAAGTCTCCAGAGCAGGAGACTCCACAACCTCTCTGGGCAGCCTGGGCCAGGCTCTGGCACTCTCACAGTGAAATTTTTCCTCATGTTGAGGTGGAACTTCCTATGTTCTATCTTATACCCGTTATTCATTGTCTGTTACGGGGCACCACTGAAAAGATACTGGCCCCTTCCACTTGTCACCCACCCCTCGGATATTTATAGACATTATTAAGATCCCCTCTCAGTCTTCTCTTCTCCAGGCTAAACAGCCCCAGGGTTCTCAGCCTTTTTTCATAGGAGAAATGTTCCAGTCCCTTCAGCATCCTTTTAGCTCTCCGTTGAACTCTCTCCAGTAGATCCCCATCTCACCTGAATTGGGGAGCCCAAAAAAATGACAGGGCATTCCAGGTGTGGTCTCAACTAGGGCAGACATTTCTACTGTTTCCTCCTAATTTGGATTGGTCTTCAGCCTGGTTTTGAACTGAGGCTTCATTCTAAGAACTGCAGTTGCTTTGTGAAAATGAAGTACACTGTCAGAATGGGTAGGTAGTGGGCGTGGGAGCTCCTCCAGCTTTCAGGGGCTTGGAATTTATTTTGGATACCATCACTGGCAGTGAAATCAATAGCAGGTCCAGGCTGTATTTATTTGTCGCCCTAAGGGTATTTTTGATCTTGAAACATGAAATGTCTTACTTTCCTCTGCAGCAGGAGCCTATTGGAAGTTGAGATGCTAACCCTTGCAGAAATAGCAGCGCTTCCCTCTGTGGTATGGGGGAGATGGGGAGGGACCCTGGGCACAGTGGGGATGTTACCTGGGAGGGGGGCCAGATTCTTCTGAGGCAAATGGGTTGGAGCCAAAATGGAGAAAGGTTTTGTGGTGTTTGTCTTTTGTGTGGTGTTTGTTGTTGTTTTGTTTTGTTTTTCTGTTGGGTGAGGTGAGCAAGTGGTCGCTGTAGGAGCAGCTTTGGGAAATGTCAGCAGTAATGGGGAAGAACCTGACAAGCAAGTAGGGTAGCTCCCAAATGGAAAAAGGTAGGATGTTGTAGCCAGAGGCAAGGAATAATAAGGCCAAGAAGGATAATCATCCCTCTGGTAATGCCTGTGCTCAACAGGGAAGAAGGTTCAGCTACGGCCCTGCCAGCAACGCTTTGAAGTGGACCAGAAACTCCTGTAGCCTTTGGACAAAAGCAGCGAGAAAAATGTTGTGAAAGAATTTTATTTTGCTTAAATGTTCATTGGACAGAGCTGGGGGAAGGGAAAGGAGAGCAGTCTGCCTGCAAGGAGCAGGACCGAGGAAGCCTTTGTGCTGTGTATGAAAATCCAGACAGGAGCCAGGAAAAGAAATGTTTAAAAATGGCAAGTTTGTACGTAATCATGGGAGAGCTGGAGCAAAGTGTACACCAGGGTGAGTTGGGAGTTAAAGTCAACTTGTGGTCAGTTTAAGGTCCTTGTGGAGCTTGTGAAAGGGTTCCCATCCTGCTGCTGCCATCACCGTGGAGAACTCAAAACCCTACCCAATCCAGAAGACCCAGCTCCCACTAAGACAGACTATTTCTCCCTGCAGCCAGCTTTTTGTTTCATTTGGTTCACGTTCTCGTGGTTAGGGCATTAATAACACCAAAGGCATGCAGGCAACGTCTTTCTGTCTTTAAATACATGCACTCTTTTTTTGCCCTTTCTCTATTTAACAGGAATGCTTAATATTCACATTCCTCTTCCTACACAAAGGGAAACCCAAGGCAGCAGGATGTTAGGGACTCCGACACCTACGTATCCTTGTGAAATCAATAGGAGGAATATGTATTGGTTTCCCCAAGTCTGAGTTGTGAGTTATTAATCTGGATTTTTTTTAAGAGACATTGGACCTGGAGTAAAAATTCCTGCTTTTTGGCTGTCACTGTCTTCTGCAGCACAGAAGCTAGTAGGTCTTCCCCTCCCCTCATCAGTTATGCTTGTGTCTACTCCTTTATAAACTATTGGCATGTTCTCCAGTTAATTCTTTGATGACAACAAAAAGAAGCTTGTGTGTAGACAGCAATTTCCCTGGAGTGACTGTCTCGTTGGTTCTGCATTGCTGCGTTGTCTGGGCTTCCACGATTGCTTCTTGCTTTGTAAATCGGTTTACAAAAGAAAAACAATTTCACCAAGAACAGCTGAAATATTTTGTGGTGTTACAGGCGTTATGTTGTCTGAACGGAGAAGAGAAGAAGGGCTGGAGCCATCTGCTTGCAGGGAAGGAGCAGAAGCGTTACAAATAGGAGCATTTTAAAGGGTAGTAAGTAGGATGGGTATAACCCAAGTGATGTGGAAGATGAGGGTGTCTGGTTTGGGGAGGGGATGCCCTTATGATGGTGAGAGGAGAACGACTGCAAGCCTCGGTTTTCAGCAGCGGTGGTGATGTCACTGAAGCTTCGTTAGGCAGCGTGCACCCTTGGTTCTCCTCTTGAGCTGCTGGAGCAGGGAGGGATGGGCTGGAGCCTCGGTGTTAAGCAAGAATCTGAGCCGAGTGAATCAGCTCATGGTGAGCTGTGTCAGAATGTGGCAGCCCTGCTCTGATTGAGAGAGCTGCTGTTTTTCTTAACAGCATGACCAAGATCTGGAGCAGGAGGTGGTAGGGTGCATACATACCGATATTCTTTACCTTGCAGTCTTATTTTTGAGCTCTCTCTTTATGAGCTGAGCTCTCTCCCTGTCTAAGATACCCAGAGGCAGAGGATGAGACGGTGAGATGCGCGACTGCAGAAACCAGGCTTACCCTGAGGTTTGTTTATGCTGCTGCCTGCAAACCTCCACGAACGACACTAAAATGTGTCACTGCAAGTAGGTCTGCTGGGATGGAAAAATCTGCTGCCTTTCTTGGTGGTTGGTGCCCGTCTCTGCAGCCGATGCTCCTCTCAAGGAGAAGAAATGGGCTTTCATTGTGTTGCCCCACTGCAACGCATACACAGCACCTAGAAAGGGGGTGCCTCTCCAAATCCTGCCCTGCTACTGGCAGGCTTTACCTTCCTCTTAAGTGATTGCTTAGGCATTTATTAATTCTATTTATTCATTTATTAGCAGGCATATTTAAGTGTGAACAATTACATCAAGTTTCACGGTTACTTGTTGGGTTTTTTTTTGAGACAGTCTTGTCACCTGTAAGGATTTCTGGAAATGCTGGAAGATTTCAAGCTCAAAATATTTTACTATATAATCATTTGTTGAAAAAGGGGAAAAAAAGACTCTACTGGTGTGACTTTGTTCTTTTTTTTTCCAGTGAGATTATGAATTCTATAGCATCCTCAGGTTTGGGGGTAGATTGCAGTTTCAGGCTGAGCTGAGGGTACTGGCTGTTGGAGGACGTGGCCGTTGCCACCCTACCTGCATTTGCAGATGCCTTTGATGTGTCACTGGGAGCAGCTCCTCTCACTGCTGTAAGTCACCTGCAGGGTACTGACATTTATGGCAAGTGGTGCCCATTTAAAGTTTGTAATGTGTGGGGAGCGTGGCTTGTGCTTTTCACTGGTACCTAGTTCAGTAACCATAGCCATTTACTTAACAGGAAAGATGCACAGTATTTACAAGAGTGCTTAATGCTGGAAGCTTCTGTAAGCTTGTGGAAGGCACAGAATTTCGTGAAAGATTGCTTTTTTTCCAATGTTTTCCTTACATGACAAAATTCTTCTCACTTGAGGTTATAAAAGTGAGAATTATTGCTCCAGATTTTCCAGTAGCAGTATTCTCACCGGATGCTGTGACAAGGGAAGGCACTAAGCATCCTTACTGTTGTGTTAGAGTTCTTGAGAGGCAATGCTTGCTGCATTTACAATTTATACATTTATACCACTTACATTTATACACCATTGTGTTAAATGTACTTTGAGAGGAAAAAACAGGTCTTCCCGAGTCCTGTTCTTGCAGAGAAATTGTGTTCCTCCTAAATCTTCTGACACTTGAGGATAGCTGTGAAGTTAAAGTAATAAAACTGATTATAATAAAAGGAGGTTAAAAAAGAGCACGACAAAAAGCAACACCCAAAAGCAAGACCAAAACCTCCAAGCATGTATTCCCCATACTCTCCTCCAGTCCCACTCGATGGATAGTTTCCCCCTCCCTCAAGGAAGAGGCATGATCTCTCCAGACAAGGTGGGGGAGACTTGCCCATCATTTTTCCTCCAGGTTTTAAAAATGTGAACTTCTTTCAGCGTAGATCAAAGCAAAAACCCAACAATAATGAAACAAACCTAATTGTTTGCATGTACTGAAGTTTGGTAGCCAGCGAGTAGCGTGCATTTAACAGAGGCAGGAACCTGCTGGAGATGGAAGAGGCTGCCGAACATCCCCGGCTGTTGCAGGATCCTTTGTGCAGAGGGTTTGTGGCACCGGTTTTTAAACGGGCTGGGTGTGTTTCAGAGCCAGCTTGCTTTCTTAAAGCTCTGGGCTGGGGAGAAATGATGCTCTGCCCCCTCCAAATGGGCGCTGGGGGACCCCGGGAAGGGAAACCTGAGCCTGCTGAAGTGAAATGCAGAGCGATTCCTGCAAGAGAAGCTGATTAATCATAAGCATTAAAGAAAAGCTGAGCTTGTTTAAAATCCAAGCTAGTAAAACCCAGTTGGGATGCAGCACAAGGCCCAATAAACGTACTTGTCTGGTACGTGGATGCACCAGACTTAGTCAAAAGAATAATTTTTATCCTAAAAAAGCACTGGTGTGAAAGAGGAGGAAATGGGAAGAACGGAGGCAGCACTTCACTGTCACCTGTATTTGTATTTCCTTTGACCACCCTTGGTACCCTGCTTCAAGCTGCATTTGCAGCGTGGTGGTTACGCTCACGGCCCAGCAGCTCTGTGTGTGGATGTTTAGTGGGGGTTTTATTTACTTTTGAGATAAGTCCTGTTTACTTCTGCTCTGTGAGTTCCAGATAGAAGAAACAAACCAAGAGACTCAGGTTAGTTATTGTACAAAATACATGTTGGGCAGGGGAAAAAAAATCCCCACCAAACTCTCATGAGTTTCCTGCTGAAGGCAAGACCCAGTTTGCTATAAAATCTGATTTTCTTTGTCTTATTCAGTGAACTCAACGACTTGAGGAAGCTCACTTAGAGTTGTTCTGGTCTGTGTCATCATTCTGTCGTGGTTTCCGCGTTACACGATGTAGCAGCCGAGTTTTTTGGGTGGAGAACAGCATCCTACACCGTGCAGCAGTGACTGGGTTTGAATGCACCCGTAGCTACATTTCTCCAGCTAACCTTTGGCATTGTAAAGACTCCAATAAATCCGATGATTTTTTTGGTAAGCATTTTTGGAATGTCATTACCTTTAAAAGTCGCAGTGCGCAGCAAAAGCCACGCTGGTAATGCTCTGAGAGCTGGGGCAAGGCAGGCAAAGTGTTTTCCTGGCTTTGGCCACAGATTCTCTTCCTGTCATTGTGGAGTACGTGCTTAATTTCCTCTACAATCTTATTTTGATGGAACCTGTCATTCGAGTGTCGGTTTGGTTGCTTTCTGGTGCTTTTAGAAAGCTGAAAATCTCTTCACTGACGTGTGACACACAGCTCTCTTTTATGGGGGACAAATGCATTGTTTTCTAGAAGGGGTTCCTTTTTCTGATGTAATTATGGTTATTTTAATACGTAGTATTTTTATTAATTTTAATAGATAATATTTTTAAATTTTAATGCCTAATAGTTGATTTATTTTAATACCTATTATTCGAGTAATTTTAATAATATTTTTATTTTAATATTTAGTGTTTTATCT
>WTSP01008949.1:0-27196 GCA_025331215.1 Actenoides lindsayi
GCCCTTCGCTCCTGCCCGCAGCGGAGGAGGAGCGGCATCTCGGGCGCGGCGGCTCCCCAGACACCGGGTTTTTCGCTTTCCCCCCCCCCCCGCCTCCGCCCTGGTTTTCCACCCCCGCCCCTTTTCCCCCCCGCTCTCGGGGGCTGGCGGTGCGGGGAGCGGCGGCAGGCCGGCGGGTGCGGAGGTGGAAGATGGCGTGGAGCGGAGACCGGCCGCCGAGCCTCCTCCCGCTGCTGCTGCTGCTTCTGGCCGCGGCGCTGCTGGCGGCGGCGGAGCGGAGCTCCGGGCCCGCAGGTGAGACGCGTGGGCGGGGCGGCGCGGGTGTTGGGGGTGCGATGGCGGAGCCCTGCGGCGCGGTGCCGCTGCCCGGGGGAGCTGTGTTTGGGCGCCCTAAGGGTGGACGCGGCGGGGGTGCGCTGCCGCCTGGGCGGTACCGGCGCCTTTGTGCCTCCCGGCTCGGTAACATCCGCCGGGACGAGAAAACCCTCCTTTCTCCTATGCGGAGGCTGGGAACCGCTGCCGCTTTACCGTTTTGGTTTGGTTTGGCTTGGTTTTTTTTCCGTTTTCCCACCCCCCTTTTCCGTCCCGCACTTTAAAATGCCACTCTGAGCGCCGAAGCGGGGTCGTCGTCGGTGCCGGCCGGGGCAGAGCTCCCCAGGGTGTTTTCGAGAGAAACCCCTTGGCTGAAACTACTTTAACCCGCCGGCGTGAGTCATACAGAAATAGACGCATAACCCCCCTTGAAAATGAAAAGCTTCCTTAAAGGGAAGCGAATCTTCCCGACTTTCTGCTTTTCCTCCCCTTTTCTTCCCTTTCTCTGAGACAAGGTGCTGATCAATGTGTTCTTCCAAGGCTGGGAAAAGCATCGCGTCATTTGCTTCTGCCCTGAACTGTAGCAACCGCTGATGAAGTTTCTTACTTCATCCAAAAGTTGGCTGGAGACTTCTATGCCCTTTCCCGTCCCCCCGAGGCTTGCTTGCTTGCTTTCTGCTCGTTGTGTTTTGTAGTCACTTTAGCTTCAAGGAGCCAGAAGAGAGAAAGAGATTTTGTCTTCATCATGTACAATAAAAACATCTGTACAGGAGCTTCCCTCAGAGAAGTGTCCAAGCGTATGGATGTCCCACGATATGCCAGAACGTATTTCTTGCTCCGACTGTGTTTTAGAATCTGTACTTCTGTTTTCTATTCTAAGCAATACAAAGGTATTTCGTCCCACTAGATTATTACCACATGAAGTCCAAAATAGTTTTATTTCTTGGCTTGTTGCCTCAAGAAAGTAATCAAGTTATGTTCAGTATCTAGCTTAATTTTATTATCATGTGTAGGCTTTTCGAGAATCAAATTTTGTCAGTGAGTTCTGACTTTGATAGGAAAACTGCTGACTTGATAAGTAGTGTAAAACAAAATAATCAAAAAAAAAAAGGGTTGGATGAATACCAGGCTACTCACTCAGCTGCTCATTTCCAGTTTTCTTAATACTTTGCTGCTTGAGTTGCTCAGGGGATTTCTCTGAAGGTTGTGGTGTGCACTGTAGTTCGCTGTCTGTCAGCGATGGGCAAGTGTTACCATTCAGCCTTCGTTGTCCCTCAGAGGTGCAACCTACGAGGACACGTTTTGAATGATAACTTGAGCTCCTTTGCCTGTCATCAGGGCAGTGAGATTGCAAGTCAGACTGCTTTGGAAATCGGTTGTTTTAATCACAGTGGTATTTTCTCAAACGCGTCAATTCAAATAATGCTCTTTTTAAACTCCCTACTTGATGTGTGGGATCTTGAGCCGATATAAGCGAAGAACTGGCACGGTAAGGATTTTTCTTTAATTCTGATGATGTTCAAAGGTGTGAAAAGCAAAGAGTGCTTAGCCCAGACAGCACGGCAAACCACAAACAAACTGCTACATCTACATAAACAGTAAAAATGCTGCACAAATTGCATTGCTAGAAAACACCGAGACATTTTTATATAGGTCTTCACACAGGCAGATCTTAATTCTTTTTAATTGAAACATAAGTAGCCTGAATTGCAGAAGGGTCTGCTGAGTTGAAACCCCTCCTTGTAGTTTTGTGACCCCAGACACTGCCTGCTGTGTTACTTGTTGTTATTCCAGTTTTAACCCTTAAGTGTCTTCCCTGAGTCTGTGCTGTATTCCGTGAAGAGCGGCGGATTTTGCTCTGCCTCCAGTTCTAGAGAGATGTTTTTTTTAATTTCATGTCTCTTCATACTTTGTACGTCTCCGTGTAAAGCAGCGGGCAAAGATAGGATTTTTCCTTCGGATTTACAAGCACTCCGTCAGTGTTGCTTGCTTCAGAAATAATCAGTAACAAGAGCGTCTGAAACGGACTGCCAAGCTGCATCTGTATTTCTTAATAAGACCGAACTGCTTTACTCAGAAAGGCCTGGAAAAGTTACAGCAGGAGAACTGCCTGTAGCACAGCAGTGGCTACTTGAGCAATGAGTAGTCAGCACAGCCCCGTGGCAAACCATGTTTGCAGAAACCCTTCCTGTGCTCCTTCCCCTCAGCTTTGTGCTTCAGGCAATGGCAGAGAAGAGCAGTGGCGAGCTCTCAAACGCTGACTCGCATGTGGTGAAGATGCAAAAGTTTCTGTGTGAAAACAACAGCGAGAAAATACTTCTGTTGCACTGACCTCGCTGCGTGCATGTTGCTTATCATGTAAGGCAGTCCAGGACGTGCGGAGAGTGAGTGGAAAAGACATTTGTTGTTGCTCTAGCAGCAGACGCTGCTCTTGGCAACAAGACGTAAATGATATTCCCACCTGAAATGTTTTATTGTTCAGTTGTTTGCATGGGAAATGGCTTCGCCACCTTTCAGTCTGTTTCCCAGAGCAGCTGTGGGACTTGGCTGGGTAGAGAGCCTGGTGTCGCCGAGGCGTTGGGGCCACAAGGTTGTAACGGTGGCAGCCGTGTGGTTTGTTGCTGTCTATGTGCTCCCAAAGTGTGAGTGGTGGGAAGGTGGGTTCGGGGGGCGGGTCTGTCATGCAGGCAGCATGGGTGGCTTTCTAGGGGCAGCGTGGGTGGCTTTCTAGAGCCAGCCCGGCCAGGAGGTGCGGGCAGCTCGGCAGGCTGCGGGAGCGCTCTGAGCCAGCAGGCTTTCCTCCACCCCAGCATCCGTCATACGCTGGTCACAGATGCTTCAAGCAGTAATTTTTGAGTAATCTAGCTGTGCGAGGACTCCCTTGGAGATACAGCAAGAATTATAGCCGTTTCTGTTGCCTTTTCTGGGCTCAGCCAAAATGGTTGCTGTGTGGGACACTGACCGATGGATAGGCCTGTCCCTCTGAGGCACCCGTGATGTGCAAACAAGGGAATTTGGTCATTCAAACATTCTGACATAGTTATTAGAAGTACTGAAAGACTTGTCCTACTTGGTGGAGGAGAGGCTGTAAGTGCAGCACTCTACTCCTGCCTCCATCTCTCTGCCCAATTTTCTGTTTCTTGCTTCTCTACTGATGGTACTTTTGTCACATCTTTGTATTTAAAACTGCTACGTAAACCCATGTTGGGGAAGAGCCTCTTATAGGTCTCTTGGAACTTTTGCTCTCCTTTTGTGAGGTCTGTATGAAAAACCTGCCACCCACCTCTTACAGGTGAAGGGTGAAGGCAGAGAGTGACATACAAAGCAGGACCTGATTCAACCCATCAGGAGACAGTGTTTGAATTACCTGTGTCCCAGAAACACCATCATCCAGACTCCCCGGGGAGTATTTAGGAATGCATGTAACTTCAGTGTGCACCATTTCAGATGGGTAATGAGCACTCATATAGATACCTTTAGGCTCCAGCTTTGAAATAAATGGTGAATAGCAAATAAAAGAGTAGTTGGTGTGTGTGTTTGGAGGTTAGTTAAAAGAAAGCAAACTGCTGTGGAGGTGCAAAGCAGCAGAATTGTTCTTCCATCATGTATTTTTTCCCTTGAAAATACTTGTCCTTGCAGATACCCCCAGTTGGCAGTCCAAGTTCTTCGTAGCACCTGATTTAGGGGATACACAATGCCAGTCTCTGTTGCCAAAGATAAATAAACCAGAGGTTGTTTGGCCAGGTTTTTCTTTATTTGCTTAGATGGAGGGAATAGTTAGGCTGTGGAGACCACAGTGCTGGATGTGACATTACTTCTCTCCGCGATATACAGTGGGGTTAGATAAGATCGCTGCAACTTTGACTGTAAAATACATTTCTAATTAAGACAATAAAAAAGTGAAACTGTTGTTATCTTTGTCATCAGCATTTGAAGCTGTAAACTGTAGTGTAAAGGTACAGTGGAATGGCCACCATGGTTGTCTGAGCCAGGGTTTTTTTTTTGTGAAATGGGTTCCTGTTGAGGATCTAAACTAACAGATTATTTCTCTAAGTTTTCTTTATGTTGGTAGCATATTCTGAAGAGTCATGATTTATGTCCCAAGTTCTTGGCTTTTTCCCCTCACTGCTGCTTACTTAAGCAAAAGTGACTGTGTCTTCATGGAGAAACGTTTAGTCTGTCTAATGAATTAGTGCTATTGCATTGTGTAATCAAAAGCAGTATCTTTCCATTTATGTAGAGCTGCTAGTTTGAAATATAATTTACTTGACATGCTGCTCAAATAAATTCTCTTGTCATGAAGAGTAAGTGTGGTCGCAGTAAGGGCATCTTTGTTTTAATTTATAATGGTTTTTTTTAATAGTTTTTGAGCAACCAGTTGCAAGGCAAACAAGTTTGAAAGTGAAGAGTATTTTTTGTTCCCTCTTAATATAAACAGAGCGTGGTTCTCTTCAGCACAAAACATAACTTGACGAACCAGATCAGTAGCAGGAATGTGTTTGTATATGTAGGAATGTAGCTCTAGAGCATAAATTACTTCATCATCAAGGAATACGTGCTTTCAAGCACAGCCTGACATCACAGGTGCCTTTAGGTTGTTCAGTAGAATTGCTTCTGGAGTGTTTCCTTAAGGTGAATTCAGTTTTTAAAATACGGATTATACTGGTCATGAGGAGACTAAATATGTAAAGTCACTGTTTCATCCTCGATTTTTTTTTGCCTTGCCTTAAAACATCACATTCAAATTTATAGGACAATTGTGAAGAAACTTCCTTTACTTCAGTGTTTGGCTCACTAGTTCTTATGGTTGGCCCTCTGAAACTAATCCAGGGTTCCTTCTTGGAAAAGTTGCAAATCTATTGATCCATGGTGGATATTCTTAGAAAATAGATATGGGAGGAATACAGCAAAAGTGTTTCCTTAGGCTATCCTCATAAGCAGTTTACTAGTTCTGGTTTACATCGCTGTAAAGCAATTGTACTCCTTAGGTCAGAACTATGCCCATAAACCTAACTGAAATTGCTGGGTGAAGTGTTTGATGTTAAAAGTGTTTTTAAATATATGTCATACATGACATGTCGTGGTGTCTTGTATCAGAAGTAGGACAGAGGTTTTTGGTGCTGCCTCACGACTTGAAGGACTGAGTTGTTCAAGGTGAGGCACTACCTGTATCTCACAAGTGTTAAGTTGCTTTGTCACACAGAGAAGAGATCTTTGAAAAGTATGTTTGTTTGGTTTTTTTTCTCTTTCCAGGGTTGCATGGTCTCTGTTTCTGTCTAAAGAATTTTATGTGTCCAGTATCTGGACATAGGGATGTGAAACTGTAGGGCAGTTTTTTCATTTTTCAGTGAACTGACTAATCAGGGTCGAGTGTCCACTAACACCATGAACCATGGTGCAGATGTGAATGGCAGTTGTGTGTCTTTACGACAGTTCCAGCTCCAGTTTCTCTTTTATTCTTTTCTATTTTTTTTTTAAAGCAAAGACCTCAGATTGATTGCTGTCAGAAAACAGACTTGAACAATGCCTGGTGCTGCGTGTGACTGCTTCTGTTTAAACAGCTGGATTTGCTAAACAACGGCTTAAGAAGAAGCATGCTCTTCTCTAGATACATATTTATGAGAGAGAAAGAGTGGGCAAGGCTATGAAAAGGCAGAAGCTGAGTAAACTTTCTCACTCAGACAGCTGATGTTAATTGTGTCCTGCTCTCAGCTGCACAGCCCCGATGACAGTTTATAGCAGGGCCATCCAATCGACGCGTTCAAGCAAGACCCAGCCAGTGCCGTAACTCCATCCACTCTTAAGAAGATTTTTGTGGTTTGATTGCTATCTGGGCACTAATAAACAGCTGTAACCTGATCTGTTCCCCACTTGTCAGGAAGTTAGGCAGCTATTGTTGGAGGAGTTGCTTCATGCGTGGCAATGATGTCATTTACAAACAGTTGATTTTAATTTTTTTTTTCCTCATCTGGGAACTACAGAACGTGTTTTATCTTTGCTTTACTACAGAATAACTGATTGAATAAACAGGATCTCATCCAAGTCCGCTGAAGCTGATGGAAAAAACTCTTGAATGCTGCTGCTTGTATCTGGTTTTGTTCAGCTATCAAAATAAGGAAATCTTGCATTAGAGTGAGTGTGGGCCTGAGCACTGGCCAGTGCTGCACTCGGGACTGACATGGGTGATGGATGAGTGCACATACAGGTCTTAATGAGCTTTTGTTGACTGTATATTCAATACGACTAAATTAAAAGAAAGTATATTAAGAGCTGGGACAGAATCAGCTTCAAATGTTTTCTGAAATCACTTGCATATTAATATTGTGAGTAACTGCTAATGTTTGAGAGTGTGTATGTATATGTGCATGTACAGAAAAATCGTTAGAGTTATGGTCTATGGGTGGTGGCCAGCTCTAGAACTGGCTCTATTGAAGAGTTGATCATTTCCATGTAAACATTTTAGACCCTCTGTCTACTTGACATCAGGAATGATGTAATAAAAGACAGACAGGAAGCAGCAGCTCAGCTGGCTTGCTGTTTGAATCAGTACGCAAGGAAGAGGGAAATGCCCATTCACAGCCCTGGGGGCTTTGAATTCAGGCACAGGAGAATTTCTTTGCATGAGCTATCTTCAGCAGTTTTGTAACAAACTTCAGGTTCTGAAATGCACAATTGCCAATAGCACTGTTCACCTCTTCATAAATGGATTTAGATTGCAGGTGGTGTTTAGCAATAATGGGACTCCTGAACGGTAAGTCTCTAAGCCTTGGAAAACTTCAGTTTGGATCCAGTAGGAAAAAAACCAAACCAAGCAACCAAAAAAACTTTAGTGTTGGGTCCAGTGGCTGTGTGTGAGCAAGTGCTAATCTAGCATGAATTCTATATTATGAGAAAATTCAGAGCAGCTCTTCCTCTGTACAAGCATTTCTGCTAACCCAGATTGTTCCTTTAAAACACACCAGAAGAGGGAGAACCGTGTAACAAGCAGCGTTTACTGTGGCTGAGGAAGTTGCAACAGTACCAGCTATTCAGAAGTAACTGCAGCCGGGAAATTATACATTCTGTATTTGTTCCCCTCCACGGCTTTTGAAAACTTCCTGCTTTTACTAGTTCTGTTTCCTGGCTTGAGGTAGCATTGGGAGTTTTGATATCAATAGCTATTGCTCTGCAACTTCAGCAAGGTCTACAGTTGACCTCAAGGAACCCAGGAAGGATTATCCAAGGGCAGCCCATGCATTGGGTAATCCCTGATAACCATAAATGTCAGTTGTTGTCATGAACTGTTCACAACAGTTTAAAGGCAACGCTATTTTTTTTTTTCTGCAGGCTGAATCATTCTGAGGATCAGGTAGTAGCAGAGGTGATACCTGTGTACCTACATTAGTTCTGCAACAGCTATGCTTATACCATCAAAAGACAGTCTTCTATTTACTTTAATTCAGTATGTCTGGTTTAAAGTGGAGAACGTGCAAATCTGCCAGTAGCTAGCCATGAAGAACCTTGTCCTTTATGGAAAATTATTTATATAATGTTTGTGCTGTTCTTTGTATTTTGCAGTAAGACAAGTATATATTGAAGTGTAGCTATTAACAGGAAGTTTGTGATACAGTGGAAAACAGACCAAACTTTCAGAAGTCTGTACAGAACGGGCTGCTTCTTCAAAATCAGGCCTAAATAATGATAAATCTTAAGATTTATTTGAAGCATTGTTTTTTAGAAATCCATCTCTCTCACACTAGAATGTGTATTGGCATAGGAAATCTTACAAGTCTTACAAGGTGATCGTGGCTACAGTTAATGGGACTTTGAAACGTGTCTGCCTCTCTGGGAAGCAGTAAGCTGTTGGATGAATGGAGGCATGCAGCAAACTATTCTGTGCAGAACAGAAGCTGGCAGTATAATAGAAAGATGAGATTAAAAAAAACCCCAGAACTTCCAAATATAAAGTAGTATTGTTTGTACACCAGTCGTCTTTCCCCCTCCTGGAGTGTAATGCACATTTATTTCCTGAGAGAAGAAGATGACCGTGTTTGCTATTTCAGCACATTGTCATGTTTCTAAAGAATCCTGGGGTAAAGCAAACAGCTGTTGGATGGCTCTGTCTTTTTCTGCTTTATGCCAGAAGTTTTATTTGACCAGAAATTCTTCTGTTGGCTTACTGTTTTCTTTGACCATATGTACGCTGACACTGGGTAGATATTTATGTTCAAAGTTTGTGATTTCCATGCTGTGTATCGAAGATCTTTGTTTGCTGCTGGACTACATTAACCAAGTATATGTATGTAGATATAACTTAAAATCATGGTTGTGTTGCATATGTTGGGTTTCTCCTGTCTCCAGCTATTTAGCATCTTTTCAGAGTACAGGAATTTTGAATAGTCTTATTTCATGTAGAGTCTTAAGTTTAGGCTGTAACTCCTAATTAGAGGGGAAAAAAATATCAATTTTCCTTCCTTTTGAAGAGTCAAATATTGCCTTCTTGAGTGATAAGTGGAAGATTGTATTGTGCTAAAAAATCTGGATTTTGAAAGTGATCTTTAATATTTTAGTTTTGTAGTTGGCTTAACAGTTCTTTGCGTTTTGAGCATACAGTCTGAGCCTGTATGAATAGGGAAGTGAAGTTGCTGTTGGCAGCATTGGTGATCCTCTGGCTATCTACAGAGCTTCAATATAGCTCAGAACCATATGGAAGGATTGGTTTTAGTAAAGTCATCAAAACTACATGAGAAGAGAACTGGTTATTGTGACTATATTGACTCTATAACGTGTTGTGTAGCCCAATGATCTGTTTCAGGTTTTTGAATGCTTTCTTAACTATTGTGGGCTTAAACCTCATGCTGAATTCTCTTTAGAAGGTCTTTCACAGTTTTGCAATTAATTGTGAACTCAGACTGTTATGTTATTCAGTTTTATAGAGGAAACAGCAATTGAGCTTATAAATAAGATATTTTCCAGTAGGCTTTGTCAGACATTTTTTTGGACCTCGTCAAGTTTTGTCTTACTCAGAAGATACTGTAGAGTAGTTTACATTTTCCAGGATATCTTCCAAAAGTAGAACTCATCTGTTAAAGAAATTACAGAAGGTTAGTTGTATAGTGACACTGTATTCCTACACAGTGTCTAAAGCTTTTGTCTTCCAAAATTTACCGGTTTTATCATGAAGTTATGAGAAATTCTAGATCTTGAATTCCGGTTATGGATCATGCCTTCACATATGGTAAGCTGACCTGCCCACAGCTCAGCTTGCCCTATTATCCTTTTATTTGTTAACTCAGATGTGTTGTGGTCAACGTGCTTATCAGGGCAGTGATGTTAAAATGACATGTTCTCCAAACAGGGCTGGTGACATGCTGGAAAGCACCCACCAGGCACTTCTGGTGTGCCAAGCAGCTATGCTGAGGATTATGATTTCTCCTCCAGGCACAGAAATATTCCCCTTTCAGGGGAGCAGAGTGGGTGGGAAGGTCAAGGAAGCTGTTCATTACATTGTGGTTCTAACTCTTGACTATTGTAGAAGTGTCAGAATGTGGATTTTGTTGATGTGCGTGTTTTAGGTGAGGTGCCTAAGGAACGATAACATTGTTGAAGACAATTCCTCTAGTTCACCTTCTCATTACTGGCTGAGTATGGAAGTTGGAAGGGAAAGTGGCATGGCCAAGTCAAGACTCATAGATCTGGGATGATTATACACGGAATAGGTTGCCCTGCCTTGGAAATAGTCATACTGAAGACTTAAATCCCAAAACAAGCAAACTTTTTTCCCCTCTCCTTTCTCTTTCTTTCCTCTCCTTTCTTCTCCTCTCCCTTCTTTTTCCTCTCCCCCTCCCTCTCCCTTCTTTTTCCTCTCCCCCTCCCTCTCCCTCTCCCCTCCAGCTGATCTGTGGAAATGCTATTATTGGGGCTGTTTACTGTCACTCTGACAGCTACTTCTCAGTTCAGCTTACTTTGGAACATTACTCATTACTGTGCTTTTGAAGTGTGACAGGAGGAATCCAGGCAGAAAATGCTTTTTCAGTTGTATTGTGCTTTAGTGTGTCTCTCCAGTGATGGAGAAGCCTGCTCCTATGTGGTGTAAAGGCAGGCTAAATCCAGTCTGTGCCTTCATTGGGGTTGTTTTTGGTGGTGGTGTGTTTGGGTTTTGTTGTTTGGTTTTGGTTTTTGGTTGGGCAACTGTACCCCGTTGGTCTCCCACATCTCCAGAGATGCAGGAGACGTAATAATATGCACAATTACATAGCTTGCTTAATGGGCTTGGATGCACCCATGTGCTGCTTCCAGATATCCATCTCATCCATCCTCTCTTCCAGATATCTGCCCAGCCTATGGTTTAGATTAAGATCATGCAGATCACTGCCAAGGTTACTACCTGACCTGTCTTTGACATTGTGTGTGTATTTTAATTTTTTTTTCTTCTTTTTTTTTAATTTTCAAGTCCACAGAGGTATTCCCAGTATGCTTGCAGCTCCCAGGCTTTGTCCGTGTTCTTTAGCAACTTGTTTATTTGCTTACTGGAAACCAGTTCTTTTGCAATTGTAGATCTCTGCCCTCATTTCATCGTGAGGTTGATGCACAGTCCTTACTCTGAGCGGTTCTGAGTGGGATGTAATCTGCAAACAGGAAAGTAGACTGTGTTTTATGTAGACACTAGAACATGGATAAAACTGTATTCCAGGAACCAAACAGCATTTGTTTACCATTATAAGCCACTAGTTTTAAAGACAAAGATAGATTTTAATGGCATAATGTGGTACTGTGCACAGAAGTCCTTTGATCTTACAGCTCCCTCCTACTCCCAAGAAGTCCACAGTACTTGAATCCAGGGACTGAGCGTCAGCTCCTGTGTGGCTGCGAGCAATATGCTCAGTTTTGGCTGCTCTGATTCTACTGTGTTAGTGCCCACAGCCCCTGGTAAAAATTATGTAGTAATCTGTCAGTTTATTCAAGATAAATTAGAACCGTGTGGGTGTGTGAGGAATGACTGCAGGTCTTAGCGTACTTCTTTACCAAGCTCCAAGGAGAGAGGTCACTACTCCTTAAAGCAGCCCTGCCATGGCAATGCCTGGCTGAGACCTCACCAGGCACTTCACTGAAGACAAAGGTTCTGCTTTATAGTTCTTATTTCTGGGAATAAATATTTATGATGCAGTCAGATCCCTGATGGTAGCAGCACAGATTGAGTAAAAGAGCGAGATTTTTTTTTGATAAACCTTCATTGGATTTCTTAATATGTTGTGTACGCTCTTAAATGAAGCGTTGTCTTTCACAACTTGAGTGCCAAAGGGTTTCCTAATTTGCATGTAAAAATGAGTTCTGTTTGTCACTAGATAGGCTTTCCTTGGCGAAACGCAGGCTCTCTCAGGCTTGTTTTCAAAACAGAACAGCTGTTTTGTGAATGTAACTATCGGAAAGCTGTCTGGAACAATTGAACTCCAGTAACTTCAGCACCCTCATAGCTGGCATGAAGCTCTTCAGACTTTTTTTTTTTTTCCATGCCTTCCTGTTGAACTTCAGTATAGGGTTTGCATTTCCTTTTTACACAAACTGATTTCACTTGTGGAAATAAACGCCAAGCTTGGTAATCCCCTGCAGTGACTGCCAAGATGCCTCTGGCAGGCTGCGTGCTGGGGAAGCCCAGCCCTACTGGGCAGCCCATATCCTCTGTGGCATCCCAGTACCCTGCAAGTGTGACCACCTGCTGGGTTCTTGGGTTCATCTGCGTTTGCATTCGGAGCATCCTGTTGCTCTTTGTTGGAAAACGTTACTGAGAGTGTGTGTTTGTCCCCCTCGTGCCAAGGGAGATAGTCTTAAGAAACTGGATAGCTCAAGTCTATATGTAAGACCATACAGCAGAGCTCCTTCGGATAGACACTTGGGTGGAGGGGAGGGCAGGGGTTTGTGCCAAAGTTGATGGTGAAGCAGGAACAGCGTCTAGCTGCAGCAAGGATGCATCATAGGGTTTTAGCAAGGACTGAGAATTTTGTGGCTTGCTCTCTGGGGAGTACTGGGCCACAGTGGTAACTCGGGGTCTGAGTAATTGCAGACAGCTTTCCACTGCTACGCCTAGGCCTTCATTGCTCAGCTGGAGCCCTGGACCTGGACCAGTGATGCTGCTGGGGACTGAGCCAGTCACTCGACCTCTCGATGCAACATTTGTGTGCAACTCAACCTGTGGTAGGGTCTCTGGTGCTGCACTGAACGTCTGCACTGAACCTCTGCACTGGCAGGGCTCTTCCTTGGACCAGACCTGCTCTGCACAGCCCGGATGCTGTGGATGACTGCAGCTAAAATAGATGTAGCTGAGCACGTCCTAAAATAGAAATGGCATTTGGATAAACTTACTCCCCTGGAATCTGTGTTGTACTTGTGGATTGACGCTCCTTGGGTTCATGAAAGTCACTTTGGATTTGTGTTACTAGACACAGGTGTTTTAAGAGGTTTTTTTGTACCTAAATGCAGCAGACAAGGAGTAGATTTTTGAAAATGAGTGAAGTTAAAAGGTTAAAAAGAAATTAGCATAAGTATTTGATGGTCACAAGCATTCTCTTCACTAACTTCCGCCGGAAGAAACAAATGTCTCCCATGCTACATTTAGTGGAACTTTGCCAGTAAAACTGGTGCAAGTTGGCACTTGGGTCTAATAAAGCCACAAGAGCCTACAGAAATTAGATTAATATTTTTGTACTATCTTACTATGTAGAAGAGAATGGTGCTGCTTTCCTCAGTTGATTAAAAATGCCCTCTACAATGTGCTAAGGTAATTTAATGTACTTTGCATTGTCTGTCCATACGCACTATAGGCAGAATAAAAGCATGCTTCTCTGCTCTTTGGTCAGGCACAGATTATTTTAAAAAAACCCACAAACCCAAACAAACAAAAAAAACCCCCCACCACTGCCAAAAAAAACCCTACAAAGACTTAAGTAGTCAATAAAGAAACTCCAATTCTAAATGGACTCTAAATGCTATAATTCAAATGCAGCAGCATTTAAAAATTATTTAAGTACCACATGCCCCTAAACTTCTGTGGTACAGCAAAGCTTGGAAATAAAGCCTTTTAAACATCTTCATGTGTAATTTTAAAAGACTGACCATTGGCAAGTATGCTCAAAAGAAAACATTTCCAGTGTGAATCATACCTTTATAAAAATAGCTTCCTGTTGTTCTGTGACTGTTTGCAAACTGGACTCAGGCAGCCTACTTAGACTGCTTCATTGACTGCAAGTGTAATACAGGTTCTTTTGCAGGTTGTTTGGTTTTTTTTTTTTTTTGCCAATATAAACTGCATTATTGGTCTCCCTTAGCTTTCTCCATTTTATGTAGCTCAGGTTGAAATTCCTTATGATTTAGCATATCATTCTCTTTCATCGTCTTCCACAAAACTCAAGTAATATGCTAGGCTTCCTAGTGGTTCTTGAAATACATGAACAGTGTGAAGGTGGAATTACTGTGGGTTCCATTAAAAGAGAGTAACAACATCCTATAAAGAACAATAGATTATTCTTTGCTTGCCAAATGGTTCTTGTATATTGTGAAGTTCAGATACTTGAAATCCTTGCTGCTGGCATTCCTCGGGAAAGGGTAGGTGTGAAATATGTCTATCCCAAACCAGATTCTGTGGTTATAGTCAGTGCTTGACTGGTCACCTAGGAAACTTTCAGTAATGGATTCACTTGGCTTGGTGATGCAGTCTGGTATGATCAGATTTTTCCAGTTCCCTCTAATTTGAAAATGCAGTGCTTGAACAAAAAGTTAATCATACCTCAGTCTGTTCCATAAAGAAAATTTCTGTGCCTTTGTCTTCAGTTCTGTTTTAGTCATAGTCTGAGGTATCATGTCCTTTATTCGTTCTGTAGTGACTCCTGTAGAATTACTTTAGATTACATGACCTTTAGAATAAATGATTTTGAAGGTATTGAACCGTTATTACTGTGTTTATGTCTGCCTGTGAGTCAGTGCTTCTGTGAATGCATTGCACTGGAATCCTCTGGAGATCTTCCTGCCTTCCTGAGATGTACTTGGGATTTTCATCTGATTTGTGCTTACAAAAGATTGCGAGCACTTAAGTGGGGAAAAAGATGGAGCAATTAACCTTCTAAAACTGTTGTCCTAAAATTTTTGAGTGGTCAAGTTGAGTTGATTGAAGCATTTCAATTATTTGCAGTTTCTTCTTTGCTGTGTATTACATACCAGGAGTGTCAGTGTGGTTCAGTGGAGCCTGGCAGTAAAAATCTTCACTAGGTCTGTTGAGGAAAGGGAGCAACCCCCTGCAATATAACCCCCCCCCCAAACTACATGAGGATGTGTGAGAAATCTGCAAAATTGTACATGGTGGGGAGAGATGTTGTCTGTAGTTGTAGAACTTGGGCAGTGCCAGGTAAAACCTGTAGGAGCCCTGCTCAAGGCAGAGAAGGTGGCTTTTCCTGGAGTAGGTACTGGGCGTATCGTGCTGTCACTGCTTAAAGGTTACATCAGTTCAAGGAGTGACTAGGTAAGAGCAAGGTCACAAGGTGGACAGAGTGTTTCAGAATATATGGAAACCCCATCAATGTCAGCAAAACTCATAAATAGAGATTGGTAGAAAAAGCACAGAAAGCATTGTATGTGGTTGTCTTATCCTTGCTCATCCTCATATACACTATTACAGCTGCTGTTGAGCATGGACTACCCAGACTGCTGGTAGAAGTATTCTTGGAAGTGAGCTGTTGACTAGGGCTGAATCTAAGCCTTATCTCAGTGGAAAAAAATATCAGTGACTCCTGAGACCCGTCTCCATAGTTTGCCTGCTGTGACTATTTTAGACAGACTTGAATTTCATTGGAACAAGTGGTTTTTATGTTGTTCTGTAAACCTGTCTGTGCTCCTACAGGTATTTTTTTCTTGACTGAGCAGAGATGCACTTGAAGTACTCTGGTACTCGGCTGCAGAGCATTGCAAGCGTAACTTGTGAGAGGTATTTCTACAAAGTGGGAAGCAGATCATCATCTTGTGTGGTTAATCTTGCTGGTGTCAGATAAAACTACATGGCAAATGGTAGTCGGTTTGGATACGCTCAGGATGACACCTTGGATGTCTGAGAGGTGCTAAGTCTGTGGTGGTGGACAAAGATGAAGGGTTAATAGGAAATTTACTTTCTTGTAAAGATTGATCTTCTAGGCTTTGTTTAGAGAGACAAGGCTGAAGGGTTAATAGGAATTTTACTGTCTTGTAAGGATTGATCTCCTGGCCTCTGTTTAGAGCGACAAGACTGAAGAGTTAATAGGAATTTTACTGTCTTGTAAGGACTGATCTCCTGGGCTCTGCTTAGAGAGTTGCTGTTGCTTGAACTCGGACCAAACTGGGGAACTGCAGTGTGGTCTGGGATCTGGGCTGGTCTGATTAAATACTTGATGTTGGATAGAGGTATGTTCTTTCTCATAGCTTTGAATTATGTACCTTGATTATGCAGCGTATTGCGTAGGGTGCTGAATGGTGTTCAGGAGCTTAATTGGGAAGCTGTTTAGTGGGAGTTCCTGGCCTCATTTGAACTGTGTCAAAAGCCCTGGGATATTAAAAGAAAATTGCTCGCATGGTCATTTGCCTGCAAGCAGTAAGAGGGCAAAATTAGCACCGCTAATATTTACAGAGGCTCTGAATAAAAAAACCCAAACCCCTTGTTCTTTTGTCTCTGCCCAAGGACTTAAAAGCACTAAGTGCTGCCTCTTGGGGTCTGCTTCCCAGATTTTTCTGGGGATCTGCTTCTGGATTTTCCCCCTGTTTTCATGAAGAGTATGAACCACTTGCTTTCAGGAGAATTACTGAAGTTGGGTGACATTCTCTGGTGCCACCCAGTCCTGTGGTAAGAGCTCACAGGATTAGCTCAGACTGGAAAGTAGTAAGTTATTTTTTGTTTTGAAGTTTCCTTCCTGTCCAGTAGTCACACTATCTTTGTTTTCATGTCTTGAGCTAGTTATTCACAGAGCAGAGAGATTTCTTTGCTTCCTCTCCCTGAGGACAATTCCAAATACAGTGCCCTTGTCCATAACAGTTCTTGTTTGATAACAGCTCCCCCCTAATTTATGATCGTGTATTTGCCTCCTCTCCTTGAACAAGATGTAGGCAAGTCATAGTGCTGTTCAGTGCATTTTCTTTGTTTTAAACTGTGTCTTGAAAACATATTAATACATCTTCCTTCTTCTCCCTCAGATAAACTACTAGTTTTTACTGTAGCAACTAAAGAAACTGATGGCTTTCACCGTTTCATGCAAACTGCAAAGCATTTCAACTACACAGTAAAGGTATTGTACGTTTTCATACCAAATATTCATAGTATACAGCCTTTAAGACAGAAACAGTGCATTAGTAACTGAAGTCCCTGTTGCTTACCTGCTGGTTCCCCTCTGAACAGCCATGTGAGAGTGCTTCTTCCACTGCCTTAGGAACAGCTATTGTGATCAGCATCCTCTATCACTTACAGGTTCTGTCATGATTTATCATATAGCCTTGCTTTCCAGTGCAGCTGATTCTGTGGGAATGCTTCTGGAAGCTGCACTGCACTTGGAAGGCATTGGGTGCCTCCTTCCTCCTTAAATAAGGCTGGATCCCTGCTGCAGGGACAAGGGACGGTCACAACTGGAAGTTTTGCTGTGTTTCCCAAGAACCTATAATTCTCTGCGAGGACAAAATGTTTCTGTCATTCTTGCCAGCCTTTTCTGCCTTGCTCCATGTCTCTGTGTGTCACGTAACTGAGGCTGACCTCCTTGTGACCTTGGGAAAAAGGGAGGGCATTTAACCTTATTCTAAACTTTCCCTACAAGTAGGTGGGGAAAACAAATGAGAAAATCCAGGAATTCAGATGGTGTTATGAAATTTTTCTGCTTACTTACCACAGTTTCTGCACTATAAATAGGAAATGACTTGAGTCTCTGAAATTTGACTTCTACCACTGAACTTTAAAGACTGAGAGAATCTTTCCTAATATGATAATGCTGTACTAAAGCACCCAAGAAGCCTGAGCTCTGGATACATCTATTAGCCTTGCAGATTTGTCCAAAACATCATGCACTGTAGTTCTTCCACAGTTTCTAAGTTCCTAAAATATTATGTTCAAAACCCACAAACTGCTTAAGGGTTTTTTCATTTTTTTGAGATGTAATTTGCTATAGTGCTTGGCTAGGAAGGAGTTTTTGTTTAGATGATTTTAACAGCCAGCTGCATACTGGGGAACCTATCCTTTCCTTGGACAAAAGTGTTCTGGAGGGATTTCAGAAAAGGCTGGAGCTTGCAATTTGTGGTATTAATACCCTGATCCACCAAAGTTTCTTACACTTCCTGTTCCTAAAGTGGTTATATTGTCTTCTAAAGATCTCATTCAGAATGTTTTCCTAATAAAATTTTTAAAACAATTAGTAGCTTTCTTCTGTTCCCCCCCCCCCCTTTTTTTTTCTTTTTATTCCTGAAGGAGACAAATTTGAATAAATGGTGGTAGCAGGCAATTACTTGATTCTTACTTGGTTAATAAATATCTCATGTTTGTGCAGTGATGTCATTGTGCTGAATGCTGCCTCAGACATGGAAAACTTACGATGCTGGAAATGCTGGCTGGCTATGCTTTAATGTGTTACTTCTGCTTTAACATCTGTTTTCAATAAGGGTCTGCTTTAAAAAGCTTGTTGCTTTTGGGTACTAGCAAAAAGTGCTTTTTTTCTTATTCCAGGTACTTGGAAAAGGTGAAGAGTGGAGAGGTGGTGAGCTGCCTAACTCTATTGGTGGAGGGCAGAAGGTTCGACTGCTGAAAGAAGGCATAGAAAGCTATGCTGATCAAGAGGACTTGATTGTAATGTTTGTTGAATGGTGAGCAGACCTGGTTTGTTGCCTTTACATTTTACCCTGGGTAGATGTGCAAAAGTAGCTCCTGTGGCATGCTGAGAGTTGCATGCTACTTTTCTCCCTTTTCTGTTTACTTGGGAGAATTTGCTTCCATTTTTCTCCATTCATAAAAATAGTAGATTGCTCTTGGAGCAATCGTTGCTTTTTAAATGGATCAACAGATGTAAGAGTTGTTCATAGTTCTGCTGCCTCGAGGGGGTAAAAAAAATGTTACTGGCAGCCAACAGGCTTTTAAACAAACATTTGTCCTCTCTCTGTTTAGCTGCATTGAGAGCAGGACGTGGCTGCAGGCTGGGACTGTAGAATGGTGGGCGAGCAAAAGCAGCACCAGAAATAAAGAGGCCAGGAGGGACCACAGCATGATCTTGTTCCATGAGTAACAGTGATATGGAGGAAGCTGAAAAATGGGCCCCTGAGGAAAGCCCTTAGCAGGAGAGCTTCTTTTACATGTTAAGAGAACTGGTACCAGATACACCCCTTTCCTTGTGCTGTCTGTATGATGGATGGAGACACAGTGTTGCTGCAAGGTGCCAGATGATAGCTCATAGCACAGCTATTCTTGAACATCCTCACTGGAGGCTAGATAGGTTTCTTCTTGTTACAGAGAAGAGGGAGATGAAACCTGTTCAAATCCCACTATTTCCCTTGCTTCCCTCTTCCTCTTCCTCCCTCCCCTCCTCTTTTGCTCCCGTGACAAGAGCATGATCAGAGCAGCTAAGAATCCATCTCGCAGCAGCCAGCAAGCTCTTCCACACCAGCGTTAATCAGAACAGTCTCACAGCTCTAAAAGAATTGCTGCAAGGAAGACATGGGACCAAGTCTTGAATTAGGGAAATGAAGCCCTGATTGCAGACAGGCAGCCTTGGGGAGGCAGTTGAGTGGAAGCTTGGTAGATGTTCATGCATGAGTTCACGCTTCTGTTACTGAGTCATGTTGGAATGTCTGCTCCAGAATTTTCTTTCAGACTTTAACCTTCTTTCTCTCTTTATTAAAATTTGACAGCTGAAGAAATTTAGGGACCCTTTTGCCAGGTAGAGGTTTGGCAGGGTACATACAACAGACATCACAAGTGGTTTGACAGTGGCGTTTACTGGAAACTTCATTTGTTGTTTTGCGTAAGTTAAGAGTTTAGGAAAGTTGAAAGCCTATTAAACTGGTAGCAAATGTAAATATGCTACTCAGTTTTCTGTTTTAGCTTTACCTCATGTGACAAGCTAGAGCTAGAAAGCCAATCCCTAAATCATCTTAACCAATTTATGCTCAGATTAATCAAATGTTTCTCAAATACTTGCTACTTATATTTAATTTCTTTATTTTTAAACTTATTATCCTGACTCATCGCTATTTTTTCCCTATATGGTAAGATGGGGAGAATTCACTATCAGAATTGAGTAGAGCTCAAACTTTTTTCCAAAATAATTTTTTCTCTGGAGGGGCAGGTTGTCTGCTGGCATGGGTGAGAGAGTACAGAGGAGCATGTGTTCTTGCCATGAAAAATCACAGGATTTAAGGCCTCCCAAGCTTGAGGTCCATAATTCCAAGTACATATTGATTTAAAGCTGGTGGAACTTATTCCAGATAGGAGAAAAAATAGTTTGCTGATCCTAGCATTGTATTTTAATTCTAATGAGATTTTTCATTTCTAGAAATCTTGATTTGCTGTTTAAAAGTTGATCAATGTAGCAGTAAGTTTGGAAAAGACAAATACAGTGATCTTTCTTTTTCAAGTGTTTTTCATTATATTCATTGTGAAGCATTTGGAATATTAATTTTGGAGGCAGGAGAAGAAAGTGTTTGGTTTGCTTACTGTAACTAGGCAAATAATTTCTAGCGAACTGTTTACTTAACAGACTTAGTTGGTTTGGATTTTTTTTTTGAGCAGATTTTTTTGTATGGCTCACAATTCTGGAAATAGTTTGAACTTCTTCCGTGGACAGCTTGTGTCTAGATGCAGATAGCAAAATGCTTTGCCTGCGGATGGAATGCTATTTAAATTAGGCTTGTTTTTGTAAGAGCTGACTACTGGTTTACTTTAGCCAGTTCAATCTGAAACAGTCCAATGGCCAGTGTAGACTGGATAACATGGTTGATGCTGTGACTGTTATCCAGAACTCCCACAGCCATCTATTTGTATATAGTAGAAGACTGTTGAAGGCTCTCAGGTGTTTTGTTTGGGGTTTTTTTAAACATTTGTCAGCAATTAAGAGGTAACTCCATTTTATACGTATCTCACAATGGGTAAGGTGTAATCCTGGTGCAGATACAATGTAAACAGCAAAATGGTTGTGTGACTGAACAGTCCAGTTAAATAAGATGAGATTTGAGACCTGAATTGCAGGTTACTAGTAAGCCCTTGCTTGTTTATATTGTGAGCTCTTAACCCGCAGTTCCAATAGTAACAAGTCCTGGTTGTTACAAAAGTTGTGGATGCAAAAAATTGCACGCTCAATTGTAGAGGACACGAGCCACCTTTGCCTTTTCTCTGTGTTGCTGGGAGCACTGGGTGCATAGCCAGGATGCCTGGCTGCTGCAAAAGAGGAGGAGGGATGGGTGGATTCCAGCCCCAAGCGTCTGCCATCTGGGAGCTTCAGGAAATGGGATTGGAGTTGTGGAAACTTTCTGGGTTTTTTTTGGTTTTGTGGTGTTGGGTTTTTTCCTTCTTGGTTTTTTTTTTTTTTTCCTCTTCTTCTGATTAAGTAGAAAAAGCAAGAAGGATTTAAGAAGAATAAATAAGAGTATCTGAGCTTTTCCAGATTGCAGCCTGCTTTTTCCTGGATATATCCACGCTTTTTCTTCCCTGTCATATTTTGAAGCCCTGTTTAAGTGAGTCACGTGCATTACCCATAGTAACAGTATAAACTGTCACGGAGAGTACTGTGACCTGTTTTGTGATGGTCTTAGTGGTGTAGACTGGAGGTGAACCCTCCCTTATAGTAGGAGTTGAGTGCTGGATAGACTGAATGTGATCTGACATAGCAGGTAAGCAAAACAAATGATGAATTTATAAGTTTTAGTTTGACTCTGGAAGTTTTCCTGTTGCCTGGAGAGGAAAGCAGGAGGCCCATAAAGCAGCAGATGGGGAGACTGGCAGCAAGGGGCAGAGGGCTGGTACAGGTCCTGCCTGGGAGGAGATGTGCTGGCAGTAAGTCACCTCTTGACAAAACAGAAGGCCAGGAAAATTAGCGGAAAGTGTAGGTCCATGCTGGATTCGTAGTCCTGTGTAATATCCATTAGTGTGTAAAGTTTACAGTAATTGATAATGCAGTTTAGCAGCTCTTTACTTTGTGTTATAAACTGTGCTGTATTAAGTAGCATATCCCCTTCACAAGCAAAGCCTGTGGCTAGCCCAGCATGTTGCTTAACTTTGGCTTTCTTTTACAGAATTACAGTCCTTGGAAGCAATGTTCCAGGGGTGTTTGGTTCCTTCCCACAGCTGTAAGTCATTGCAGCAGCAGCAGTAACCTGATCAAAGAGGAGAATCACAGCCTGCCATAAGCTATTAAGTTAAAGCCTCAGACAAATCTCTGTTTTTGTCTGTCTTTGACTTGTCTCCTATTTCTTGCTTGTTCTTCAGGAACATTCTGGCTTTGAATGGAAAAAGGAGAGAAGTGTATTCCTGTATATTTGGGCAGAAACAGGCAGTTCTTGCGAAACTGGGGAAGCTCCAATATGTACATTATTTTTTTAATGCATTTTTCTGCCAAAGTTACAGGAAAACAAAACAGTAAGAGTTTTCAGAAACCCACATAATTTATATAGACTACATAACACACTTCCTCTCTAGGACTGATGCTTTGCTCAGCAGTGGAAATCTTCTCTTTTGCATTTGTAAGCCAGCTGCTGTTCAGTTCTCTTAGGCCAACTGAACAAAATTCTGAAGAAAAGATGTTTTAAATAATTTCAAAATGGTAATAAAGGAGTACCAGAAGTCAGTAATGGTTGATCTCCTGGCACTAGTGCTGGGTAATGAATAAACTGAAATGCAAAAAGTTCTGGGTACTGTAGGTGGGGGTACTGCTGTCCTTCTTAGCCCAGCTAAAAGACTTGGCAAGAACACAGTCTTGGTCAAGATTAGACCTTTGAATTTTTTTGGTAGCTGTATCATTCCTTTGCCTTATATCAGGGCTCGCAATTTTCAGTTATAATGGTAGATGTGTGGAGTAAGAATATCTGTGCATTCAGATGAGGAAGCTGCGAGGTTGAGATGCTGCCGTGAAATCTAAATATTCTGCTTCTTCAACCGAAGGCTAATCTATGACATAATTCCAGTAGTACTGTGTCATGGTTTCATGCCGTGTAAAAGGAACCTTGGAGTGGTTTGTATACTTGTATGTAGATCTCAAGTACAAAGGAATCTTGTACTCTGAATAATTTAATCACTTATATATATTTTGAGGTTTTGGGTTGCTGTTTTTTTTTTTTCCAGAGGCATTGATGTAGATATCATTCAACAGCAAAAAAACACTGGGCTTGTGATACTACATTCTTACGTGACCTCTGCAAAACCTGTGCATGTTTCTTTCTGGTTTGAGGTAGTGCTGACCTTTGTCTGTAGGTACCTGCTGTTTTTAAAGATGAGCCCTCCAGCTTTAGGTCTTTGTCCTCAATGACATTGGAATCAAATCTGACGAACACATAAAGGCAGGTGAAGCTCTTCATAAATAGATATTGTGAAATTTAGTCTTCTGAAGTCTTCAGTACAATAAAGAGGTTGAAGGAGAAACTATATGTTGTCAGGATGCGACACAGTTTAAGTTCATGGACAACTAGAATTTATTGAGGAATATCTAAGAACATTCCTGATAAGACTTTTCAGAAGAAAGTCAGTGCTGTTGTGTTTTGGAACAAGATCATCTTGTGTTTCCCAGTGAGGGTCACCTAAAGCAGCTCTCAGTCCTACTCTATTTCATCTGCTAAGATGTTTTTTGTTTGGTTGGTTGAGTTTTGTTTTGGTTGTTGTTCTTAAACACAAACAGTTTTCTAAAACAGAATGTATATTTTTACTCAAAATGCACAAAGTATGAAAATCAATTTCAGGCAGACAAAATTGGAAGGAAAGAGAATGCCCAAAATACAGAAGGTTAATTAAAAAAAAAAAAAAAGATTGTAAATAGAAGGGGAAATTGTATTGGATAAATAGTATTGGTAGAAATTCTTCTCCTTGAAGGGTATAGGATTTTTATAGTGGTAAAACATGATTTAATGAGTCATTTTTCAGAATAAAGGGACTGTCTGCTTTTTAAAATTTTGAACATTCGAACCACTTGTTTTGAAACAGAAACATTAAAATTAAACTACTCTAATTTCTTTATTTTCAGCTATGATGTTATATTTGCGGGGGGCCCTGAAGAACTGCTAAAGAAATTTCAGGAAATGAATCATAAAGTGGTGTTTGCAGCAGATGGACTGATTTGGCCAGATAAAAGACTAGTTGACAAGTACCCTGTTGTCCGGAGTGGAAGACGATTCCTGAACTCAGGAGGCAAGTGTGATTAAACTCCTGAACTTGAACATGACTCACTTCTCTTATCTGTGCTATGTATTTGTGTGTGGAACTGTTCCTGAACTCCCCGAGTGTAAAACTGAGGACTGGGTTTGCTGTCTTCCTCTTCCCCTCTCCCCATCCTGACTTGAACCTCTTCTGTGCTCAGGAATAGTTTTTATTGAAACTTAGATAGTATTTGTTGGCAATAACTTGTAAAAATCAGGTAAATAAAGTAACAGCCTAGCAAGCAACTGTGCCTTGCAATGAAATGCTGTGCAGGGATGACCCAATTGGCACTGATTGAATCTATCTCAGAAACAATCTAGTGTACAATCCCAGTCAAAGCAATACATGCTATTTATAGGCACAGCTTGGCTGGCTCACAGAATTTCTTGACCTGGCTACCTTGTTCTGGGGGATGGCTGCATACAGTGTAGATGTGCTGGTAGCTCTGGCCCATCACCATGTCTTAGGCAGTTTATTCCAAGAGAAGCACAAGTTACTCCTGTTAATCTCAATGATGTATCAATTCTGGTATTCTCCTTTAAATGTCAGCTTTGGTAATAATTTTGCAGTTGATTAATACATGCACTGACACTGATACTGTCTAGCTACTACTTAGTACAGCATGTCAGTTCTCTTTGGTACATGATGCTGGGCACCATGCAGATCTGGGAGTGTCCCCGTTCCTTTCCTTCCCTTCTTTACCTCACCTATCTGCCCTGTCTTTTTTATTATTATTATTTATTTTGGCTTAAACATGATATATATTGGTTTTAAGTTGAATTCTCTTTGTAGTTCTGGCAGTATTAAATTCAGGCTTCCCTGCCAGCAAATTGATTGATGAAAATGAAACTTCTTCCACAGATGACCTTCTTGGGAACAGTAGTAGTCTACACTCATGCTTTGGAGTTCTCAGGACCATCCTAAATGGATCTCTGATTTCTATTTTTTCCATTAAAGTAGCCTTAGTTTAAAAATAACCCTTAATTATGAACTCTTTAAAACAGAACTGGTACATATCACAGGAAGAAAACTAGATTTTGAACCAAGTTGTATGAATTTCATACTTTTCTAGTACCAAACAGAATAAAGTCCCTGGCTGGTGGACAGCACTGACAGATTAGTGCTTTTATGGAAATAACTTACATGTGTGTGATATTGCAGGATTTATTGGTTATGCTCCATCTATAAATCGTATTGTGCAGCAATGGAATCTGCAGGATAATGATGATGACCAACTGTTTTACACCAAAATCTATGTTGACCCATTGGCAAGGGTAGGTTGTAACTGGCTTTCTCACTACTTTCTGCTTGAAATAACATGCTGCTTCTCATAAAATATCAGGATATAAAAATAAAAGGAATTCTCTCTCATTATTCCGGAGTGCCATTTTGACAGTTGTGTTTGTTCTCTGGAGGTTCCTACTGTTGAAGTGATGAACAGGCTGCCAAAGGGCCATGACTTGATATATTATTTCAGGCTGTCTGAAGATCCAGGCAGGTTGTGCTTCGTTGTTAGAAATAATAGCTCTGAGGTATATGATCAGTCACATTCATCTCCATGAGGGTCCTGTGTATTTGGCAGTTTGACGGCTGGAGAATGTGGCATTTTTCCAGGGTGTCACTGAACTACTTGCTGATCCAGTGTTTTATATTTTGGCTTCATGCCATTTTAGATCCGGCCTGCAGCAGCCTTTGACTCTTCAGCTTTTTCAGCAGATACGTTCAATAAAACTGCATCATAAATTTTTGGTGAAGACGTCTCTGTGCCCTAGCTTAACAAAGTTCTCTGCTGAGTAGCAGCATTAAAGCATGATAGATGTCAGAGACATGGCCCTGATGCTGGAAAAAGAAGGCTAAAGAAAGTTAGGAAGGTAATGGTGCAAAAAGACTTTTAGAAGTTGATATTGCAGGTTGATTTTGAGCATTTATATACTTCAGGCAGATGTGATGTTTCTGAAATAACATAGATGTTTTTTCATTAAGTTATGCCTGAAACATCAAGCATATTTAGATACAGATGCAGAACTAGAATAGAATATTCCACTTGGAAGGGACGTATTATTATCATCTAGATGAACTGCTTGACCAGTATGGGGCTGACCAAAAGTTAAAGCATGCTATTTAAGGGCATAGTCCAAATGCCTCTTAAACACTTGACACGCCTGGGACATCGACCACCCCTCTCGGAAGCCTGTTCCAGTGATTGACCAGCCTCTTGGTAAAGAAATGCGTCCTAATATCCTAATAACTCTTCCCTGGTGCAGCCTTGAACCATTCCCACATGTCCTGTCACTGGATACCAGGGAGAAGAGATCAGTACCCCTCTCTCCTCATCCTGTCCTCAGAAAGCTGTAGAGAGCAATGAGGTCACCCTTCAGCCTCCTTTTCTTGAGACTAGACAAATCCATAGTCCTTAGCTTCTCCTCAGAGGACGTTCCTTCCAGCCCTTAATGTTTGAATTGATTTTATGCAAGTTGAGTCAGATGCTAGATATGCAACTGAAAGGACAGGGTGTAGAGAAGTTCAAGCTGACTCTGCACCCAACTCAGAAATAATATAATTAGCTGTCTAAACAGATTGACTTCTAGACAAAAAAATGTGTGCTTCTGCATAGTGGACTATTGTACTGTTACTCAGAATGCCTCCATGGCACTTAGCTTGGGTTGCAACACATTAGTATGGATTCTCTGTATGGAAGGCCAAAACAGAGTGTGTTTATCTATACAAGGGTTTTTAAGTGTGTTTTAAAGGTTATATATTTTGATCAACATGTTAAAACTTCAAAACACGGTACTCTAAATAAGAATCTAGGTAGGATTAATGATGCAATATTAAGAACCTGTTTTAAAACCACTGGTGTTTTCTGTTCTGATATGCTACCTACATTTGACTTTTGTATTTTTGAGACTGTGAAACACAATATGTTTTGTTGTGTGGCCAAATTTTATTTTATTTTTTTAAGATGACACGAATTTTCTTTGTCTTACACTCCCAAACTGTAGTTTCTTTGGAGAGTTATGACCTTTATCCTTCAAGTTACATAAAGCTTTTGCATATATAAAACTGATTGCTATACTGCTGCACAACACTTAGCATAAAATTAGGAATTATATCTAAGAACTGAATACACCAAGTAGTTTTGCCTGATTACTTGCTGCCACTGCAGTATAACTGCACCATTATCATAAAAACATTGATTTTTAGAATGTCTCAACACCTTTGGTACTTTTATTTCAGGAACGCATTAACATTACTTTGGACCACAAATGTACAATTTTCCAGACCCTAAATGGAGCTGTTGGTAAGCATATGGTCTGCATGTTGTGTGTTTTGTTAACTAACACTTTCTTTGCTTAACCGTGAATATTGTTCCCTAAACATATTCTTGTTTTAAAGAAATATTTGAGTGGATAAACCTGATTACCAGATTTATTGTCATAGAATCATAGGCTGGTAGGGGTTGGAAGGGACCTCTGGAGATCGAGTCCAACCCCCCTGCCAGAGCAGGATCACCCAGGGCAGGCCACA
>WTSP01008949.1:36911-91818 GCA_025331215.1 Actenoides lindsayi
ATATATAATTATATTTTTTTTTACATTTTTTTAATAAGAATATCCAAGAGTAAAGATTGGTGTTTTCATTGAACAGCCCACTCCTTTCCTACCTAAATTTTTAGACAGACTGCTAACTCTGGATTACCCAAAGGAGGCACTCAGTATCTTCATTCATAATAACGTAAGTTTGATTTAATATTGTGCAAAGCTTCAATTATGGAAATTATGATATGGATGAAAGTGTGTGAGGGAGTATATGAACCCTATATGTACTTAGTTAAGCTTCATAGGAAGTGATATTCTTTTAGAATTTAGTATGCATAAGTGGAAAAAAATACACAGATTAAATGAAATTGTGGCAGTGTTTACTGAAGTCTCTTTGAAGAAAGTGCTTCAATTCTCTCTTTTATTAATGAAAAAAAAAAGTTATTTAAAAATGTATGCTTCTGGGAGAAGCACTGATTGACATAAAACAATAAGATACAGTAAGAACAGAATCGTTCCAGTTGGAAGGGACCTTCAGTGATCACCTAAACCAACTGGTTGATCATTTCAAGGACTGACCAAAAATTATAGCATGTTATTAATAACTATTATCCAGTAGTTGACACTGGATTTGCATTCCATCTTGTTGATACTCCAGTGCATTTGTGTTGCTCTTGGTACTCCTGCTGGTTGCCATGGGAGAGACTTTTGTGTCCAGGTATATTTTAAATGGCAGTACAGATAAGTTGCTTTTTTGGAATATTTTTGAATGCTTTTTGCTAATTACCTAGTGATCTGGTGTTGCTGATACTTCACCAATGACTTCACCAATGGAAGTACAGCTTTGATTTATATTCCTGATGTGTTGGATTCTTTTGCTAAAATTTTGGGTAGAAGAGCTTCATCTTGATGACAGTTATCCTGGAATATCTTCAAGTACTGTTTGCCATCTGTTTGTTTAGGATAGAATACAGTGTGTTCTTGGACACTGTTTATAATTTCACAGCAACTTGTTCTTTCTATTCACTAAAAACAATGTCAACACGTTTACAGGAGGTTTACCATGAAAAGCACATCAAGAAATTCTGGGAAAAAGCCAAGAACATTATCAGAAATATAAAAATTGTTGGACCTGAAGAAAATCTGAGTCAAGCAGAAGCCCGGAACATGGGAATGTAAATTCTTATTTATAAATCTATTACATTTCATACACTAACACTTTTTCTTCCATTATGTATTTTACTTAAACACTAACAACATTACATCTTGAGATATAAAAGTGTGAGCTTTTGTATTAGAAAAAGATCTAGATATAAGATGTTAACTGTTTAGTATTTTATGGTTTCTGTGTAATATAAAAAGCTGTTGGTCATTGTGAAAACAACTCTCTGGTTTGGACTACATCAGCAGTCTGTCATCTTGTCTTCTAATGGAGGTATAGATAATAGTAGACTGCAAAGAAATAAGAGGTGTCACAATATTTTTACATTATTTTGTCAAACATCAGTATATATCAAAACATGAGTATAAACTGCAAAGTTTAATTATTTTTTTTTAAATACTGTGGAAAGAAAATAGATGCTACAATACAACAAACTTTTTATTAAAGTTTGTGCAGAAAAGTACATGTAGCAGTAATTAATTTATTTCTTTAAGTAAAGGTGGTGGAAGCAGATATAAATGTAAATAGAAATTCTAATTATAATGTATCTTAAAAACTTTACTTAGTTTTTTTTTTATCCAAAACCTTTTCAGGCTGACTTATTACAGAGTGATTTCACAGAAGAAAAGTACCCCTTGCATTGTATATGCATTTAACAATTGCACTTTTGTTGTTCTCCCCCCCCTTTTTTTTAATGGTATTACATTTAAGAGAAAATATGTTCATCTGGACATAGAAATGACAGAATTATATTTCTTCCCATGGCTCAAAGAGACAGGTATAACCTTTAGAAATACTTTAGCAGAAGTTTCTTCTTTCAGAAAAAAAAAAAAAAGAAATTGCAAAGAGTTGCAAAGGCAACTGACTTTATCTTATCCTTGATGTTGCTCATCAACACTCATCTGTGGTTTTTTTTTTCTTTCTTGGAGCTGAGATTTCAGCCAGCTGTTATAGAATTTGTTATGACAGAAAATGTAAATTAATAATATGAAATATGTTCAAGCAATAACAAAGAGGGAAATACAGGAATTTATCTCACTTCTCTTGAGGTTTTAGTTATTAAAACCTTATTTTTCATAATATTTCCCCCCCCAGTACTTACCAACCCCAGGATTTCTTTTTTGGGGGGTTGCTTTTTCCTCCCTCAAAAATATTAGCAATAGAACTAGCACAGATTTTTCCTGAACTTTCAAACTGTGATTTATCTCATCTTTTAGTGGGAATGTGCACATTTTAATGAAAGTTTACATTGAAACCTTTCAAAGGTTTTGGGAAGAATCCTAGAGAGATCAGAATTGGAGAGTTCATTGACCTCACTGTTGAATTTTGAGCTGAGTGTGGTCTCCTCTGTGTTTCTTGAAAGAGTATATTAAGTTCCTGTCTCTGAGCTCCCATTTGGTATTGATAAACGATGGCATGGACACAGGACAACTCCTTTTCAGTCCTTGAAGTAGGACAAGTATTGGCTGTGGTTGAAGAAAGAGCAGGGATTAAATCTGTCTCCCAGATATCAAGTGATTTCTGCTGGAGACTTGGATTTTCTGGAGCCCCTTCTGAACACTTCAGTATTTCAAGTTTCAGACTCTTTTGAGGTTTGAGTATTTAAGAAGAGAAACAGATTTCCCACCCGTATCTCATTTCAGTAGCTTCCAGATACAGTAACTGTGGTAGCAATACTTAAGCCTGAGATGCAAAACTAAACATTAGTGCTTTATCTGCTTTGTGTCTACATTTGTTTGTTTTTAGTGATGGTTGATAAGAGATTCTTTATAGTGCTGTGGCCATCTGGAGAGATGCAAAATGTTACCCTAAATGTCGGGCAGTGTCTCCCAGTCTTTCAATGGGTGCTGTAGACTTTTCATCTGGGACACTATTTCTTTTAGAGGTCTGTCAGATGGTGTAAGTGCTCTCCCTTCAGAGTCACAGTCCACATATGAAATTGCATTTCCAAACTGTGAGGTGTATAAAAATTATAAATTGATTAACTGCAAATTTAAACTGTCTAAAAAAAAAAATGTGACTCAGTGGTAAAGAAATGGGGTTGAACATATGAATTACTGCTATAAGCAACTAGCCCCTTGGAATGTCTCAGTGGAAATTTTGATGAAGAGAAGAACAGTGACACATTCCCTTTTCAGATGAGGTCACTGTTCCAGAGGGGCTTATGGTTTGTAAGCAAAGTTAAACATCCCTCTGATTGCAAAACATATAAACTGACCTGCTGAGGTTCACTTCACACTTCCAACAGAAAATCTTTGCCTTCTACTAAATTTTTAGTCTGTACACTAAAATGACTTTTAAGTTATGTACAAAAATAGAGCTTTCTTTTCAACATTTGGTCTTAATTTATAAGCAAGGTGGAGTGTAAAGCAAATAGAACAAAAGCCTTAGCCAGTGAATTGACATTAAGAAGCATGTTAGTATACATATGTGCATTGGTAGAAAGTACTTTGAGTTTGTTCATTGCCATGACCTGGATGTACAAAATAACTAGCTTCACATATAACCTGGGATTTCTACATCTGGAAACGTTAACATGTGCTGTAAGAAGGTAATACTTTAAAACATGACAATATCCAGGATTACTTTTATTTCCTTGAGAAAGCTACTTAGCAACATTGAAAGCCAAAAGAGAAGAAGATGCATTAGTCTGCTTTATTAATTTTGACAGAAACTTTAACAACTCTTCTCTGTATCTGAAACCTGAAGCATTTTGTGGAGATTTGTGTGAGACACCTTAAAGTGCAAAGGCAAAACTTAGATTTCACATTTGATATGGTGACCTGTATCTGGAAATGCAAGGAGAATTATACTTTAAACTTGAAGATTTGCCCTTTAGTCTTCAATGCTATATAGACAAAACTAGAGGGGAAAGTGAATAGGCCTTGATATTTGGCCTTTTTATATCTGTATACACACATATAAAATATATATAATATAAATACATATATTTAATATTCTTGGATGCAGAGGTTGAAATTAGAGGTTTCACATCATAGCTGCTTTTTACTATAGCTGAATTTCCAGACTATTTAAGGCAATAATGCTTTCAGAGAGTTCTTAACAGATTTCTGAATGACTGAGTGTGACTGAGACCAAAACTTTTAATTTAGTATTGTATGTTTGGGATTACTGTGTGAATGAAGAGCAGAAGTGTTTTCAACACTAAACACATTGGACCCATTTTAATAGAATTCTCTGGCTCTGGATTTAAAGGGGAAGAAAAAAAAAAAGTCCAAAGTTGAAAGACCATACACTTTGAAATTATGTAACCAATTTTCCAGCCATGTTTGCCTACAACTAAATATAAATCTATTCCATTTGTTTTTTTACGTTTTCATAATAAAGAACATTAGTCCCATTCCTATTTTTGTTAGCAGAAAATGTTTAGCTGCTTTTGGGGTGGTGCTGTGCCAGTGTTGTGACTGGAGCCCTGGACTTGCATCAAGTCTGTTGGTCTCTCAGGTTTAGTGTTCTCATTAAGTAGCATGAGGATAAAGGAGCTGAATGTTTTTGGAAGAAATTTAACATCTAATGTCAAGTGCAATATAAAAGGTTACTATTAATAACTGTAGTTATGCCAATGATAAAGCTACATGTGAATTGCATTCAGTAGTTGCAAAGCTTTGAACAGAATAGACTGGTAATGGAAAATGCTATATTATGGCCAACATAATACCTGTTAGTTTCAGTTGGGGAAACTGTGAGAAAGTGGTGATTAAGGAATACTGTCATAAAAGCATGTATGCATAAAATAGAAAACTGTCCATGAAGGAGATGTCAGTTAAGGCAAAGCAAGAGTCTGACCCAAGATTTAAACTATGGCTGTATGTCCGAACACAGTGACTTTAGTTGTAGTGGGAAGATCATTTCTTTCATTTCAGTATTTTAAAACATTGGCTCAAATAATCGTTAGGGGTTGAGTTTGAAGAGGAAGGATTGCTTAGGTTTATGGAATAAAAGAACTCTGCCTTCTCCTGTGATTCCAACAAAGTCACACCTCTGAAGTCCTCTGAGCAGAAGAAAGTTTGAATAAAAAGGCCCAAAACGTGTTGATAAATAGTAATCCTTATAGGAGACAGACCAAACACAGACTGAAGTTCTACACTAGGTAGTGGAGGGGAACAGAGGAGGAGGAGCAGCAGGCAGGAAGCCATGCCAGCAGTTTGCTTGACTTCTATATAGCCCATCACGTCCACCATTTATCAGATTTTCTGAAGTAACAGAGATCTTTTCTTTCACAAAAAGCAGTCACAATCAAATCAAGTGGAACTGAAAACTAAAGCAGTGTTTATAGACATTTTAAAGCATGAAAGTAAATTAATTTTAATGTTTCAAGCTCTTAAAATGGAATTGATGCAATTAATGTTGATAATAGTGAGGAAAATAGACAAATACCACCTGCGCGATAGAAAGCTACTGCTATAGTATGACTTGAGGAAATTGCTCCACTTCTCTAAAAAGTATGTGTGTTACTATAATGTTCTGCTATTCTGTTGGCTGCAAATGAAAATTCAGGAAAGCTGAATTCACTATACCAGATCTTGGCCTAGGACATGTAACCTGCCAGAAACAGATATAGTACAATAATACAATACAAATGTAGTTTGTGTATCTTACATTCTACTATAAATATAAGGTGTCTTCTGCTTGGTGGGAGTTTTCTCTTGAAGGTGTGGGAATCTCTGCAATTAATTTATTCCTCTAAGATCAAAATCATAGCTGATATTAGTAGTGTATGGGGCAAATTCAATTCCTTTTTCTCATTTCTGTTCACCACCCGTGCACTTGTTTCATAGTGCTCTTTCTCAACTGTGTTATTCCTGTAGGTCAAAAAAAACCCAAGAAAACATCCTAAAATATATATTTCCGTATACTTTTTGTCTTACACTCTCTGTGAGGTTTAAAATAATACTCGGATCAGCAGATTACATCTATAGCAACTCTTCCCAAAACCATGTGTTACAACTATATGCAGTTATTACTGGAGAAGCTTACTTAAGCTCATATTTCACTATTAAGTTACTATAGTGATATCCAGCTATAAAAATGAGTGGCTTGATTTCTAGCCCCTGTCCCTCCCCCCAGTTTACCATTAGGACAGAACATAATAGCTCTTGCTGAACTTGGGGAGGGTTAGAAATCACTTAATTTATGAAAAGGAAAATATGAGGCATCTGATCCATGTTTTTAAGTCGTCTTTTAGATTATCACTATTATAAAACCACTCTTCTTTTACATTACTACACTGCAGAGGGCTTTTAATGCAATGTATGAGTAGAGCACTTTTTTGTGGTTTGAGTTGTTTTGTTGTTTGTGAATCTTTTCTGGACACGTGTGAGTTAACTATTCCTTTTTTTTCTTTTTAGGGACCTTTGTCGCCAGGATAAAGCATGTGAATATTACTTCAGCGTGGATGCAGATGTTGTGCTGACAAACCAAAAAACTTTAAGAATACTGATAGAACAGAACAGGTGCAGTATATCTCTTGACTTTATAGAATTTCCTCTAGCTTAAAAAGACTCTCTGGGGGCCATCCAGAGAAAATGAGATCTTGCCTGTTCTTGCAGAGTTAAATCCTTTTCATTTACATGTGGTATTTGATTGCCATAGTTCATAACAGGCTTGGAGGCCAAAAATCCAGAAAGCGTTTTGTTCCTGTCAAGCAGCAATTCCTGATGTGAATTTCAAGTGCTTCAAAGTTCCGCTGAAGAGAAAGGTTTGGTGTAAGCAGGTTTTATGAAATGAATTAAGATTCCACTCGCTAATGATTTCAAAGCTGGTCACACACAAAATGTTAAAAAAACTTCAATACCATAAAAAAAAAACCTCCCTAGAGTTTACTCCTCCAGTATTGCAGTGTTATTACTTTCTTTTAAAATCCCAGTTGCAATAAGGTAGTAGAACGCTGTTGGAGATAATGCAGATGTAATGACCACTTTCTCCTTTTATTAGTATGATCTCTTAAGTTATACAAAGCTGTGACTTTCTCAGCAGCAGCTTTCAGCAGAGTGGTCCTACTGTGAATGCTGTGCACTTCATGCCTGCCAATTTATAAATTGCCATGGTAGGTACGTAGGGTTTGCCTGTTCATAACAGATCTGAGAATCTCAGGTCTATCACAAAGATAAATTATCACTATCTGTTTTGATTTACTAATGAAAGGGATGGTGCTTAAAGATACTGCTGCCAGTCCTTTGCATTATACTTCTTGTAATATTTACTGCTGTTTCTACAACAAAGAGGCTAAAAGCCAGGTACAGTAGGTGGAAAAAACAGAAGCTTTGCAAAATATATCTGCCAGTAGGCATCCTTTGAAATAAATGCCGTTTTATTCCTTTTCTTCTGGTCAGCTTAGAGTTCCTCTCTGTTAAGTTTTGGGTAAGCCAAGTCTCACTGTTTCTATTTTTACTTTTTTGTTCTTTCATATCTTTGACTTCATGATGCTTTTTGTCATTATGCTACGGGCAGTATTTTTTTTCTGACTGAAAATCAAGCCACCTCCTATTTATAGGAATCTTTGCTTCTGTTATGGTGATGTTGTTTCTGGGCAGTGGATGTTTCAATGCTGTTTCTTCCATCTCAAAGTCAGAAAAGCTGTTCCAAGATTTGACAATCATTGGTATTTTAACTACACTATACTCCAAACTGAGTAAAGCTGGTATACTGTGATGCATAGTCGTATGTATAACGGTTCATATTTTCTTATTCAATATGTCACTTCACAGAAAGATAATTGCTCCACTCGTGACTCGTCATGGGAAGCTTTGGTCCAATTTCTGGGGTGCTTTAAGCCCAGATGGCTATTATGCTCGATCAGAAGATTATGTTGATATTGTCCAAGGGAACAGAGTGTAAGTAACTGTAAGCTAGTTTTTTAAGTCAAGGCACCCAGTATAGTTATTAGCAACACAAAAGAATATGCAGTATGGAATTATTACTGAAGAGCTTAGGCTAGTTATATTGGTTAGCTTTTCTATTTCATAGGAAGGCATTTGTTTTACCATTTATTTCTATTCACAACTTGAATAAAAAAGTGAAATGCTTAACACAATGAGCTGATATCAGTAATGGACAGAGTCTTTACTAGCACCCATCTGATGCTGTCTGGTTCCTCTGGCAGCGTGTAGCACAGAAAACGGCAAGACAAACAAATGGCAAACCCAAAACTCTGTATCCCAGGAATCTTGGTCAAGAGAAGTTATTGCTGCATTCATCAAATTACTACTTCATCTTTTTGGGGCAAATGTGTAATCAGCTGAACAGCTGTAATTTCTTCATGTGTTTCTTCATTATGTCAAATATATCCTAAGGAGCTCTTGAGAAAAATGCTTTTGTCACATAGCCTTTTTGGGTTTGTCCTTCCCCTAAATTAATATGATGTCCTAAGCTTGACTTCCCCACGTGGTGATGCCTTCTTATTGTCCTGGAAGAACATAAAAGGCCTGGAACAGATTGACTGCTTGAATAGGACTAGCTTGTTTTCAGTCACACTGGAAGATGTGCTTGTGGTGCTGGGAGGGAGAAAATCTGCAGAATGAGCACTGTGACAGCAATGCTTTTTTTGTTGATACTGGCCCAACTCACATAAATACGTGGCCTGCTGCGGTCCATGGGAATTTGTGTGAGGAGGTCAGACCAGCTGTGTGAAGCCTTAGTGAAGTTTAACTTGTTTAAAAATCTGTTTTAGAATTACTTTCTCCATCTGGTAGTGTAGAATAATATTATAAAAGAATATGACTGATTGCCTTAACTATGGAAACATGAAATATATTTCTGGTTAAAACTCATTAGAGAATTTGACCCTCCTTTTTTTGGTTGTTTTTAATAACAGTGCTTCATAAAAGTTCAGTTACTGCCTACGCCTACATTTGAGATGTCCACAGTGTCCAGCTGTAGTTTCTGAAATGTCTTGGGAACCTTTCAGCTTCATTTTCTTGAAACTTGTTTAGTCTTGTCAGCAAATAGAGACAGCGGTTTGATAAATAGGCAACAGATTAGTTTTCATGACTTGAAACTATTTGTATTTGTTTGTGGCTTTTGTTGTTTTTGTTTTTTTTTTTTTTTTTTTGTTGGTTTTTGTTTTTTTACAGAGGAGTATGGAATATTCCTTATATGGCTAATATATACTTAATTAAGGGACAGACTCTCAGATCGGAGATGAAAGAAAAGAACTACTTTGTGCGTGATAAGTTGGATCCTGATATGGCTCTCTGCAGGAATGCCAGGGAAATGGTAAGGTGTATCTATGACAGCTTGCTTTTAAGTACACACAGACTTCTTTGTGTCCTGCTACACCTGACTGCTTCACTTAATTGATCTTGGATATTATATTTTTACTTCTAATTCAAAGTACTGGCCAATTTTTGTGACACAGAACACTTCAAGTGTATTTCTTTAAATTATTGAGAACAAGAGGTTTTTTTTTTTTGCAAGGCCAGTGCAGTGGTGCACTGACCAGGTGATGTTTTTTTATTCAAATTCAGTGACAAATACTGTTGAGGTCAAAATACATCCCTTGTTGGTGCAACCTCAACAGGTGAAAGAGGGCTCAACTTCTCTGCTGTGTATGGCTTCAAACTTATCAATGTATTTAGAGCATCTCTACTATACCTATTTCTATACAGTGTGAAACTTTTTTGGCAGACTAAGTTGGAATATTTTGCAGTTTCTTATTTAGGTAGATACATATTCAAACTAATAATGGGCAGTGTTGATATGAAAAGCCTAAGTGATTTATGAAATGGTAGAATCTTAAGGAGTGGAATTTCTCATGAATTTTTCCAAACAGGTTAAAACTGTATCAGAAATTTGTTATTTGCATTAAGCTCTAAGCCATGAAAGCAAACTTATTTGTACTGTAAAATTATGAATATGTAAATCTACTTTTATACTGATATTTACACTAGTTTCAGCACAGAAACAAATAAGACCTAAACCAGACCTATTTCCAGACACTATAGCATTGAAAAATAATTTTGCTGAATTGAACAAGAAAAGTTGGCAAGTATTCATTTTTTTTATTCCTTCATAACAAGGCATGATCTCCTTTTGTACTGATTCTTCAGAACATCCCCGTCCAATTCTGTTGTATTCAAACCTTCTCAGCATCAGTTATTGCAAACTTGTGCTTCCCCGTGTGCTCATTAAACTAATCTGACTGGCTCATCAGAAAATGGCTTTCTCTTTTCCTCTCAGTCTGTGCTGTGAGATGGTCTGGTACGTGCTTGTTTTTGTATTGCAGCAGATAAGAAGGGGCTGGTGGAAACAGCTTTGACATGTGTATTATGAGCTTTGCTTGGAGATGCATGTTGTCTGTTAAAGGCATACCAGCTTTTGATCAAAGGCTGCTCTTTCCCTAATGTAACTGTGGAAACCTAATAGAAGTTGGAAAAAGAGAAAGAGATTATGTGTCAGAAAACTGATGTGATGATTCTCCTTCATTTTAGACTTTACAAAGGGAAAAAGACTCCCCTTCTTCGGAAACATTCCATATGCTCAGACCCCCAAAGGTGTTGCTTTTTTTTTTTTTTTTTTTTAACTCCATTCATTAGTTATTATTACATGCAGTATTTTACCATGGGAAGATACTTCTCCTCTGTCCACTTACTCTTATGAAACACTGCTCTGGCTTTCTCTTCAGCCTTCTGAAGTTCAACTTCTTGTCAGGGACAGGTTCTTCATGACCAGCTCAAAGCATCTTAGAGAAACTCATTGTTTCCTCAGGGAGGTTTCTTGGTGCTTCTGAGGGCAGGGTGTGCTGAAGCTGTGCTTCCATAGCTAAAATTGATTGAGCTGTCCTAGGAAGGACTAAAGCACAAAAAACTAAGAGGTCTGCCAGGCCCCCTCAGTCACCACAGAAGGCAGTTTTGAAATCAGTGTCACTTTAAGCTGTTTTTCTTGACCTAAACACTCCTTATTCTCCCTGCTACAGCAATTTTATGATTTGGTAAGTGCCTAAACTGGGCATGTGTTTAAAATAGTCATTACCTTTCTAAGAGTTTAACTCTTTTTCAGACAAAAGCATAGATTAAAAATAACAAAGTATCCAAATGGTAATGTCTTCATCTGCTGCAAATACAAAAGTTGCAGAAATTCAGCCGTGAATTTTTAGTCTGAGAAGCAGTAAACCCCACAGAACCTAAGTTTCTTTTTAAAAATACTGTTTTCTGCTACTATTTCTAATCAAGAGAGTTTTGGTAATGTTTTCTGTTAATAGCTTGATAACAAATCTGTATCTTACTACATTTGATGTCTTGCACATATTTTCCAGTGTTTGCTTAGGTGAACATCAAAGTGCTCAGTTGTTTTACACACCAATTTGAATATTTTTATATGCTGTATTTGCCAATATCTTTTTATTTCAGGCCAATTCACCAGAAGAATCATGTAGTGAATACTCTGAAATAAGTTTCTTGTTCTGACTTCCATTAGCTCTTTTTCTGTTAGCTTATTCTTTCAGGTTTTAATCAGAAACTAAACCCTAGATGTTGGTGTTCTTGTATGGGTATTTTCAGTTGGAGAACAAGTGCTTCCAGTGTGTCTGGTTAGGTTTTCTGGAAAACAAATCAACCAACCGCTTCTCTGTTTTTTTCCTTTCTATAACTATATGTGGGTTTACATTATGAACAATGTATGTTTAATGCCTTTAGAAAATAAATGCAACCAAATGCTTGTAAACAAGAAGTTACGAACACTAGTCAGTGGTTGGAATCAACCATTAGAAAATTCAAGATGCTAAATGTACATATGTATTACATACTGTTCAAGTGTGTGATACGTTTTACAAACATGCAAGCATAGACAAACTTGTAAAAAACATAAATTTTGCTCAGTTTTGCTAATGATATTTTCTCTACTTGGTATAGGGTGTTTTCATGTACATTACCAACAGACATGAATTTGGAAGACTTATTTCTACAGCCAATTACAACACCTCCCATTACAACAATGACCTCTGGCAGATATTTGAAAATCCTGTGGTATGCATCTCATTATTGATAAAACAGTTGTTTTATTTGGGAAAAAAAAGTGTTTATTTTAAAGGACTTTGGATTTTAAAAAACTCTACATGGAGAACATTTGTTTTATTATGCACTAAATATTGCTTGTGTACCAAAAGATGTTCTCTACCACCCATTTAAACAAATGACAATATACCTTATCAACAAGCCAACTTGTTGTACACGAGTACACAGGTTTCATGATTTTGGACATGATGAAAACAAGTTTCTTTATGGGTGTAATAAATTGTTTAATTGTTTTCAGTAGAGCAAATGAATATAAATTACGATCTGATCTATTTGAGGACGTCCCTGCTTGCTGCAGTGGGCTTGGAATAGATTACCTTTGGAGGTCTCTTCCAACCCAGGGCATTCTGTGGTTCTATGATTCTGATTTTTGTCACTTATAAATTCATTTTTTCAGTTTTAATATTTTAATGTCGTATTTTTTTAGGACTGGAAGGAAACCTATATAAATTCCAACTACTCAAAGATCTTCACTGATAATATAGTAGAACAGGTGGGTATAAGTAGCTTTCTTAAAATGTGTGGGACTGATAGTAAATGGGCATATAGAACTGTTTCCACACAAATGTTCTTTTGGTCTGTTGCTGAACTGCTTTTTGATGTTTTGGATCAGAACTGAGTTCTTGCCCTTTTGATAACTAGATGAGGGGAGTCAAAAAAATAATCACTAGTTTGCTCAGAATAATTTAGTTGTCCATGCCTTCTCCAAAATATAGATGTATTTAGCTTACTTATTTGAAAAGTGAAGATGTACTTTTTCTGCAGTTGAAAATAAGAGATAGATGTTAAAGCTTAACTCCACTGAAAAAAATGAATGTAGGTTTTAAATTTATTTTTTCCCCCCCCTTTTATAGCCATGTCCAGATGTGTTTTGGTTTCCCATATTTTCTGACGCAGCCTGTGATGAATTGGTAGAAGAAATGGAGCATTTTGGACAATGGTCTGGTGGAAAACACCAAGTAAGTGTCAGCCTGTATAAACATGACCTTAATGAGTGAGTACCTTTATAATAATAAACCACCGTGTACTGCAACAAACAAGCATTCTGACCATTGCCAGTGACCCAAGACATCTGCTTTGTGGAGTAAAATGCTTAGTTTAGTCTACTACATAGTTTGTTGTTCAGTAGATTTAGAGACATTCCTCAATTAACCTTGTATTGGGTTGACCTTGGTAGGACACCAGGTGCCCACCAGATTTGCTCTGTCACCTCCCCTTTCTCAGCTAGACGGAAAGGAGAAAATACAACAAAAGGCTCATGGGTTGAGATAAGGACAGGGAGAAATCACTCACCAGCTGCTGTCACAGGCAAAACAGACTCAACTTGGGGGGGAAAAAAAAAAAGTTAATTTATTACCAATCAAATCAGAACAGGATAATGAGAAATACAATAAAATCTTAAAAACATCTTCCCTGCCACCCCTTCCTTCTTCCTTGGCTTAACTTTAGTCTCAATTTTTTCTGCCTTCTCCCCCAGAGCTGCGCAGGGGGACAGGGAATGGGGATTGCAGTCTGTTCATCACATGTTGTCTTTGCTGCTGCTTCCTCCTCAGGGGGAGGACTCCCAGCACTCTTCCCATGCTCCAGCACGGGGTCCCTTCTGCAAAAGACAGTCCTCCACAACTTCTCCAACAAGAGTCCTTGTCATGGGCTGTAGTTCTTCATGAGCTGCTCCAGTGTGGGCTGGTCACAGCATCTTGTGGGCATCCACCTGCTCTGGTGTGGGATCCTTTACAGGCTGCAGGTGGAGATCTGCTCCACCGTTGGCCTCCATGGGCTGCAGAGAAATACCTGCTCTGGTGCCTGGAGCACCACCTCCCCCTCCCTTTTCACTGACCTTGGTGTCTGTGCTTTTTCCTCTCACATTCTTTCTCCCCATTCCAGCTTCAGTTGCACAGATCTCCCCCCTCCTACCCCCACCACCTTCCTAAATATGTTACCACTGAGGCTCCACCACCATCTCTGATGGATTCAGCCTTGGCCAGTGGTGGGTCCATCTTGGAGCCAGCTGGTATTGGCCCTACCAGACATAGGGGAAGATTTTAGTAGCTGCTTACAGAAGCCACCCCTGTAGCCCCCTGCTACCAAAACCTTGCCACGCAAACCCAATACAAACTTTGAACTAGCAAATTCAGACACTTAGCAGCAGTGACAGTTACCCAAGGCTGATCTTGGAGAACTGTTGATAACTGTTCAGAGAAGTTTTACATATTTACCTCTTAAGTATTGACTTGTGAGACTTGTCCCCTAAGCAGATACTCTAAAACGTTACAAGCTTTTGTGTTTGCAAAAATTAAAAGGCTTTCATTAACAACTGCTAAAACTGGAGGGATGTTTGTCATAGTCACAAATGTGGCACCTGGGAAATGAGATTGTTTACAGTTGTTTTACTGCAGGGAGGAGCCTCCAGGAAGGATTTTAACATAATTTTATCTTCAACTTATTTCAACATTTATTACCATGTCAAGTTGAGGCCTGTGCTTTCTTGATCTGATACTACTTCAGTTGCATCCGTATCTCAGTAAATAAAACCATTACCCCAGGAAGGCCTTATTTACAGGCAACACATACAAATATTGACACACCTTTTAAAAAATTTCCAGTTTTTGCTCAGCATTTATTTTCCACAGCAGTTAGCTGTGAAATTACTTCACAGCAAGCACACATACCCAGCTACAGCATTGCTTTGTTGCAGTTCCGTGATTCTGCAGATTTCAGGTAAATATTTGTAGAAGTGTCAGAAACATTCCATGTCCATATTTCAAAGCTATTTATGGTGTTTTCATTAGGACAGCCGTATTTCTGGAGGTTATGAAAATGTCCCAACTGATGATATTCATATGAAGCAAATCGGACTGGATAATGAATGGCTGCATTTCATAAGAGAGTTCATTGCACCAGTAACGCTGAAAGTGTTTGCTGGATATTATACCAAGGTATGGGTTTAAAACTTTTGCAGGTAATTATTGCATGGCGTGACTAAATGTAAGTATTTTATTGGATATACTGGTTTGGTTGGAGAGTTTATATATGATGTGGCAGTATCTATAGGTGAATGTTGTTGTTAACTTTAAACAAACAAACAAAAAAGAACCCTAAGTGTGACTTGGAAGTTGATATGTTGAAGTCTGACCGTATGTTTTGTTTCAGGGTTTTGCCTTACTGAACTTTGTTGTAAAATATAGTCCTGATAGACAACGGTCACTCAGACCTCATCATGACTCCTCTACATTCACAATCAACATTGCTCTCAACAAAGTAGGAGAGGACTTTCAAGTAAGTTGACAATTTACTGACTTAAAAAAAACATTGTCCTCTGAGTGTCCAATATAATTTCCAAAGTAGAGACCAAATGGATTTATTTTAAGACCACATTGAAAAGATGTGCATCACAATTAGTTATATTATTCCTTGGTGGTTTTTGAGAAATACTAAATTGGCTTGATTGCAGGATTCAGAACTGTTAGTGCAGTCAGGCTGAACTGACCAAAAATAGTTTCAGATGGTTGAGGAGAAAGGAGTTTAAAAAAAAAACTGTGGAGAAGTTAGCCATTTCATTTTTAACATTTGGGAAATGCATCCTTTCTGTACAATTAAAACCAATTTTTCAAAATATTTTAAATAGTCCCAAGTTGACTGAAATGGCTTCTTTTCTTTACTTCTTTTCTAATGATTCATTTTAGATCAGTCACAGAATGAAAATTTCAGTTGTTTCTGGCTTTTTTTTTTTTTTCCTGAGATAAAGTAATTTATACTCTGATACTGATTCACATAAAACAATCCCCAGAGTATGAAGACAGGCAGAGCAGTGGCAGTAATATCCAGCTTGGACTAGTGGAGAAACTTAAGCTGTTTTGTTCATAAACCTGTATTATTCATAGTACTTTTTAACACCCAAAAAAAGTTTGTTAAACTTATTACTACTTTAGATACCACATCTTCAGTTTGAAAGCAACAGGCAGATTAAATTATTTAAGATTTGTTTAAATGCTGTCCTGGATAGGGATGCAGTCCTGGAACAAGGCCTGTGAACATGATTTGCTTCTCTCTGGTATCATCTGCAGTGAAGTTATTGAAGATCTGTTTGTCAGAGTAGCTACTTAAATGAGTTCTAATCCAGGGAATGCTAAAGCAGAGCAAGGAAGAATCACAGAATCATAGAGTGGTAGGGGATGGAAGGGACCTCTGGAGATTGAGTCCAACCCCCCTGCCAGAGCAGGATCCCCCAGGGCGGGCCACACAGGAACAGATCCAGGCAGGTCTTGAAAGTCTCTGGAGAATGAGACTCCAGAGCCTCTCTGGGCAACCTGGTCGAGGCTCTGTCACTCTCACAGTGTAGAAGTTTTTCCTCATGTTGAGGTGGAACTTTCTCTGTTTCACCTTGCGACCTTTACCTCTTGATTGCAAATGCATGTCTGTTAGTATTGCTCTGAAGATGATGTTATGTAAGCAACCTTGTTAGTAGAGATGTTAACAATAATTATCGTGGGTTTTTTTTTTTACTACCTTAATAATAATAGCAGAATATCTTAAGTTGTGGATAAATATAAAGGAACTTACTCTATTAAAACACAAGGTAAATGTTTGGGGCTTTGTTTTGTTTGTGTTTTTACTACAGGGAGGTGGATGTAAATTTCTTAGGTACAACTGCTCCATTGAGTCTCCCAGGAAAGGATGGAGTTTCATGCACCCAGGAAGACTTACTCACTTACATGAAGGACTTCCTATCTTGAATGGCACAAGATACATTGCAGTATCATTTATTGATCCTTAATTTTTTTTTGTGTTTCCCTCTTCAACAGCAGTGTTTGATTCTTTTACATAAACGTTTATTTATAGATTTCTTCGTGAAGATGATGAGAAAAGAAACTTTTAAGTTACTATTTCTAGACAGCAAAGTTACTTTGGGCTAAAAGAATTAAAAGAAGATGTTCTAAAATTGTTGGAGATTTCTCAATATCTGCTCTGAGCCTTGAGTCACAAAGTAAACATGTCCTGCTTGGTTTTCCATTCTGCTGTCTTAGAGAGGAAGGAGGGAAAATGGAAGAGCATTTTATAATGAATCCATTTCCTTGTTGAAATAACAACCTAAGACACAAAACTTTCTAAAAGTTTATTGTGATTTTCATTCAGTAAAGTGACACAGCTAAAGTTTTTGTGGTATGTATATTTGGTACCGACCAATTAAAACCCACAGCATAAAACCAAAATCAAGTGAATCCTGTATACAATTGCTGGGGATAAGCAGTATATACCAACTTATGGAATAACTGAAGGGAAGATATCTCAGTAGCCTTTCTTCTTAATTCATTTTCAGTACTAAAATGTACATCTTTAGAAGAAAAAAAAAAATTACTCGTGGAGATGGAGCTAAATAATTTAGTTAAGAAAAAATGGTTTATCATTTGTTTTGAGAACTCATCCTGTTGAAAATTTACTTTTCTTCACCAAGTGACCTTCATTTAAAATGAGTTATTTTTCTAAATGTGTAATTGCACCTAATTGATACTGGAAATTTGATGTTTATTTTCAGAACGCTGGTAAATTTTAATAATAGGATGTTTTATAAAGACAATTTTCTACTCTTACTTAAAATTACTTGAATTTTGTATCAGGAAAATGAAATGGTGGCAGTCTCTATTTTAAAGCTGAGAGTTTTAACTTGCCATTTACTTTAAAGAAATCAATTTAGATATTCCTACTGTAACTACTGTTTGTAATTTAAAGAAACTTGAACCTAACTATCTCAAAGTCTACCATGCCAAAATGCACGACGTGTTGGAGAAACTTGTGAAAAATAAAGGGTAATTTTAAATTAATGTTAACAACTTTTACTTGAATGTATTAGGTAGTTTCTTCAGTGTTCTTACAGAAATTATATTTACTGATTAATATTTTTAAAGGAACTATAGATACATTTAGATTGGAGGTGTCTCTAAGTGTCACGTTTTGTCATATTTGCTCTGTTGCTATTGAAATTATTTCAATATATGAGTTGGTGCCTGTGTGCCAAGCCCTGCGAGACACGTTCAGAATGACCACAGCAGGATGCATATTATTTGTTTTCTGTACCAGCCTTCCTTTTTTTATATAGAGGCTTGTTTGATGATCTAAATAGTAGTTCACTTCTTACCTGCTATTTAAAGAAGCTGTGTGTCACATTTCCTAAACAGAACATTTATTTGGAGCTAAAAGAATTGGGAGAGGAGTTCGAAGACTATTTGTTTACTGAAAATACGTGTCTGCTTATTTCCCCGTTCTGCTGTTTTGCATTAATGGTTTGTAACTGTACTTAAAGTCATGCTGAGGCAAACACATGAAAATGTGGTAACTTCAATAATGTACTAAAATGGTCTGCCTTGAAAAGGAATGTTTTTTTCTCAGGAAGTTCTTTGCTTTCTTTTAATTTCTCTTTACACTGTCAATTCTTCTCCATCTCAGGCTAATTTTTGGAGTTTGATATCCCTTGACTTTGTTTCCAGACTTGGAACACTGTCTTAGAGAGTGTCTCTCTCTATATATAGCCTGTGCTTAGGCAGACTTTACAGATAAGAAAATCTTCAGGCCTTCAGAATAAAAGCAGCCTTTGTTAATGACCTTTTTCTGAGCATTTGCCTGTGCTCTCTTAGGCCAACTCAGAACAGAGTAGTATTTTTACCACTGGATCAGTTACAGATAGTTTACTGTTATGAGGAGCTTTCTTGGAAAAAAGCTCAAGAATACAGTCCTGTAACACTCAGGGGAAGTTCTTTTGCAGAATTGTTTCTCCCCATAACGTGTATTTATAATTCAGTCACATTTTACTTTTTTAGATTTATTTTTTTAATGTATATCTTTTTCCCTTAACATATGAAGGCTTTACTTACTGTTTAATTTCTATGTTTGCATTTATTAATTCACTATATCATATAGTGACACATAATGCTGTGTTTACTGTGCTGCACGTTTGCTGAAAGGGAAAATGTGTTTATCATGCTCATGTTACTAAGATTCTCTCTTGTTTTTTCTTCTAATGAAGTATTTTCAGAGGCCTTTCAGGTGGATGGTAGTGTGTAGGTAAGTGTCCTCATTAATTTCTTAGGAATTGACAGGTACCAGAAAAAAGTTTGTTCTTAACAGTTCACCTGAATTAGTTCTGAAAACATTGCTGTACTGTTAGCATGTGAGTACATGTGCTCATGCAGAACTGTCCCTATTAACACATTACTTTTGATTTTCAGTACTTCTAAAAGCACTTGGAGACTTGTATCTCCTAACAAAGTTTGTTTTGAGGCAGAGAAGATACGTGTGTCAGGAGGAAAGCAGCAGCCTTCATTCCAGCAGGATATGAGAAGCCTCAGGAGTACAGGGGCATAAAGGTGCTCTGCAACAGATGAGACATCATGAAGTATTTGGTTGTGCTGCTTTCGTCTAGTTTCAAGAGACTGTGGTGTGGGTAAGAGGTAGAAGAGCGGAGTATGGCCAAGAGAGTTCCTCACATCTTAACCAAAAGGAGACTGAGTATAGCTTGGTTTTATTTAATATTCATGAACTAGTCCAACTCTACTCCTGAAAAATGTGCATTTGGTAGTATTTAACACATTTAACCTTCTTTAACATCGCTGTGCAACAAGGAATTCCAATATGTATTTGTAACTTCAGGGTTTTTTCTCCAAAGGATTACTGTTGCACTCTGACTGTGAGCTGATAGGATAAGACTGACAAGGCCAAAAAGAAGATATATTTTCAGTGAGGCAGTAATAATGAAATCTATTTGATTGTGCCTTTTTCTTTTGTAATGGCTTTTCCCCCACATCTCCTGTATTAATGGAATAAATGTTAATTCAGTGCAGGCCTTCCACAACAGCTTGTCTTTTGCAGCATGTAAGAAATAAGGAGACAAAGAGATTTAAAGGAATGGGAAAAGTCTAGAAAGGACCTTTATAATTCCTTCTTCCTGTGTGCATGTGCTAGTTTTGCTTTTGTTTTTCTGCTTGAAAGTGTTTGTTCCGTCTTTTCAGCCACTGCAACGAGCTTTTTAGAAAATATCTTCATTTCCGTTTCCTTTGATTTATTTCTGATACGGTCTTTAGTGGATGCAGTGCTGAAAGAAGTAATTTTTGAATCTTCACTTCCCTGAATCCTCATTTTCTTGCATGGCAGAGTAGAGTCCTCTGCTATTTTTGTGAGTGAAATGGAAGAAAATACCTATCTCAGCAGCCCCCTATGACTGAGGTGTCAGATAAATTACTTGACTTTTATTTTCTTTTTTTTTTCTTTTTAAAGTACAAGGTTGTTTTTTTTTTAGTCCATAGCAAAGCATGAATTAGAGGGCAAAGCCTTTATAAACTGCATTTGTAGAATTAATAGGGACAGTTCTTAGGGCTGAGATTTGCACTAGCAGACTGACTGTAGAGTTGCAGGAATAAGTAATTAATTTATGACTGCCAGGAAGTTCCAGTTGTTCTGTTTCTTCCCTCTAGCTGCTGCCAAGAAAGATGGTCTCTGACAGAAAATTAGTTTCCAGCCAACACTAAAACTGAAATGAGAAGTGATGGTGCAGGAGTTTGCTGCACCCAGTGGTGGGAGTGTCACTTCAAATGGTTTTCCAACGTGCTTTCCCAAGTACTTTCTGTAGCTTAATATAAAAAGTTATTCTGGATCTAATGAAGCAGATAGTCTTGCTCAACAGTACTGAAAAACCTTGTTCTCATGTATAAATCAAATGTTAAACACAATTGGAAAGAGATGCTTCACTGAAACATTTTATTTTCTAGTTATAATTATCTTCCCGTTTGACATAGCTTTTAAAATATGTATAAATGCATCCCACTTTCAGGATGATTTATTTCTTTTAGCACATTTTGGGGCTGGGAGGAGGGTGAAATGAGGGAGGGTGTGGGTCAAAGCTCAGGAAAGTTCAGAATTCACCCTATGGAATTGCTTCCTTCTGGAGCTATTGGCACAGAGCTGTTGCAGTGTGTTCCACTGCCACCTTGATCCTGAACTGACAGGAGATTTGAGAAGCAGTTTATATCCTGGCCTGATGTTAAGGCTGCTAAATGTAGAGGGATGATTATAGTTTTCTCTTGGTGATTATTTCTTCAGGAAAGCTCATTTTCTGGATCGAGCTTCACTTCAGAAAAGCTGTTTTGGCTGTGTTTATAGGAATGGCCCTCAGCATTGTTTTGCACAGGAATCAGATAACAGATCAGGTAACTGATAAAAGCATATTTGTCTTAAGATACTCAATAGAGTAAGAAAACAAGTTCAAAAGTAGGATTTCAGTCAGCATAGTTACAGCCTTTATTAGCATCAGTGCAACTTAGAAAGTAGAAAAGCTGAGAGCCTGGCCAGCATGAAGGATATTGGCCATGTCACAGGCAGCGCTTTGGGGCGATGCCACTTAGGTAGTCAAGAAAACTGTGTTTTCTTCAAAAAACTCTCTTGTGTTGGGTCCTGAATATTGTTACCTTTGTGCTTGCCTGCTCCACTTACTTTTGATTTCCATTTTTGAATGTCACAGAGGGACCGAAGTTGGCAAGGGAGATGCGTAGTCATGTAGTAACAAATTTACTCAGAAACTAGCCTTCTGGCTTGAAACCAGAATTCTTCTATTTCCAAGAATTTTGCTTAGTGGTGAAAGAAGTTGCTCAACTGCTAATTCCTTTGCACCATTTGGTTTCTGCACTGCAGAGAGAGGAGGAAGACAGGAGAGCAAATTTGGTATAAGCTATTTCCTTACCACATCTGTAGTACAGACAGGGCACGAAGACATTGCAATTTCACAGCATCAGTTGGAAATGGCAGTTAATGTGAGCAATACTGTAAGCTCATGAAAAGGTTAACCATACTGAGTACTTTAAGACATCAGGACCCTTCAAATGGACTTGACTAGCACTTCAGGCATTAAGCTTTCTCAGACTCTGTTTGGTAATCTCTCACAATATTCAGTCATCCACTGGTGGGGTGTGAAAAGGAGTTTTGCAGCCTTACTGTTTTCTACTTTGCTTTTAGAGTAGTAATTTCCAGTTTTAAATTGAAGTATGTTCTTCCAAGCATATAAATTATCTCCTCCGTGTAACATAGCAGCAGAACTAGCAGAATAAACTGTTCAAGTGTTTGTTCCTTAAAGTAACATGTGATTGATAACAATAGTTATTCTTCTGCAAGGGGAAGGTGTGTCCAACTGTCTTTGTTAGTATTTGAATGATAGGTCTTTATCCTTCCGTGGCAGAAGTGAGGACGGAGAGATGGAGTTGGTGAGGGTACCTGAAAGAGTGAGCTGTATCCTGCACCAGTTGCTGGTTGCATTCAGGGCACTGATTACAGAGAAATTTGGGGTTTGCTGCTATATTCTATTGAATTCTAGCAAGTCTCTGAGTTTAGAGAAGATGAGGATTTGGAGGGTTTAACTCATTTCCCCCCCTCCCCCTTTAACTTGGGCATAGTGGTAACTGATGGTATTTCTATAAGAAGTGGTGTCCCTTAAAGAGTTTCAAAAGCACAAGACCGTTGCAGCTTTTTAAAGGAAAAATTTCCAGCATGATGTAAACACAATACCTGAGAAACTGAGGCAGAAAGTATTAAGTATAAGTTACTAATAGCTAGTTTTTATTGTTGGAGCTACTGGGTGAATGTAAGAGGTGGGTGAGAGCACAATGCAGCAATGAACTTCTGGCACAGCCAAATTTAAAGACTTGTCATCTCTGAATCACTTTTGCAAAATATTTCACCAGGAAGCTATTTCAAGTGTTTGGTCATTCTTGAAAACACAACAGGTCCTGGTATGTAAAATAGTGTTTTGCCTTAAAATTTCCAGATCTGACTGTCTCAGATTTTTATTTGCTGTGCTATCATGAATTGTACAGTAGAGATCTTGATAGAATTACTTGCAAAAAGAGGAAATTCTTAGTTCTTGTACTTAATCACATGCATAATTCTGCATGAAAGCATTTTGGCCATATGAAGTATGAACTTTTTGTTCTCAGACTCCTTGCCTGTGCCCCTGTCACTCAGGCATACATGCACACATCACTTTCCATCCAAACTGTGCCCACTTCACATCTCATGTGTTTGCCAGATGTCAGCTTTACAGCATGGACAAGTTAAACCAAAAGAGTATGGTTGGCTGATGGCTTTTGTATAAATGCAGAGAGGAGCAAAGAAGTCGGAGACAAGGGATCTTTATTTTAAAGTGTTCTTGAAGTGTAAATTTTAAACTGCTGCTTCTGTGGTAATGAAAGATGCCTTAGGATCAGAACTATTGAGCTATTATATATCAAGGGAATAAAAGAGATATGATCTGTAGAAAAGCATAGAAGATACTTCCATATTAAACTTTTCTTGTAGTTTTTACAGCCAGGGGGTTGAGATGGATGCAGAAGGCCACTGGTGAGTGCAGTTTCTCGGATCCCACGGGTGAGCCTTTCATGCTGACCTACGTCATCACGGGTGGCTGTTGGTGCAGGTGACCACTGTGATGCTTAACTGTTGTGATGTGTATTTGATGATGGCTTCTTAGTCTTCATTTCATTATCTGTCAGTGTACAAGTGTATGTGTGCGTATGAACACAAATCCATACTTGTCTTTTCCATAGCCTGACTCTATCTTGGTCTTGCTCTACAAAGAGGCTTTTTCTTGTGCTGCACAGACTTGAAGAAAGTGTTTGCCTTATTCTGTAAACTAGGGCACACAGAAAAGTATACAGGCAAAGCCTGATTCTTCTCTGAGTATTACTGACACAAAGGGAATATGAACTTTCTGTTAATTAATTGATCCGTGTTCGTTGTTTAAATGGCAAAAGTAGGAAAATGAGATGCTCTTTAGTTGAACACAGACATATGGGAAATGCTATGTATTTTTCATCATTAAGTAGACATAATCTACCTGAAGTTGGATAACACAGATTTGAAAGGCCAAATGGAGATACCAGTTTATTTCCAGAATAGCTGTGCAGGTGTTCTTGAAATGTTGTTTGAGCAAATAAATGGATCTATTCTTGGCAAGCTCTTCCTGCTCTTATTTACTTTTAGTCTGAAGGGAACAAAAGCACATTATGAAGCTGCAGCAACATTCAAAGACTGGGAATCAGAATCTCTTAAAAAAATAAAAATAAACCGAGATGATATTGTAGAGGAGAAGAAAAATTTGCAGCCATTAAGACAACAAAACTGGTCCCTACATGGCATATTTTATGACCAGAACCTTGAGGCGGCACTTGAGGAATGTTATCAAAATACTGCAGCCTGAAGACCTATTTTAATTATTATACAAATTTAACTTTCTTTTAAAGTAATTATACTTAAAAAATGAAAACAAAACAAAACCAAAAACAAACATGGGAAGAGCTCATAGTTGCAGGCTTTCTTTCTGAAGGGTCTTTTCATGTATAACCAAAAATGGGAGGTATCATTAAATAATATGTATTCAAAAATAAGGCCAAACTTCTAATCTAGTCGTCATTCCTTAGCTGAGAAGCCTCCAGCATGCCATGCTGCATGTTGCTCTAATCCCTATCAGGTCTCATGCCTGGCATTAAAACTCTAAGGCAAGTAAGTTATTCAAAGTTAAGAGGAAAAAAAAAAAATAGGCAAGCATAGAGACAGGTGGGATTTTGACAGATTTCACGGAGGAGTTGAAACTGTCTGCAGATGGTGAATGCAGATTGCTGATGTATTAATTTCAACTAGAATAAGTGTGTAGGGCTTCCAAGTGTCCTTTTCTTGCAAGTACTTAAGAGCTGGTAACATGTTTGCAAAATACTTAGACCTAATGTGCTAATTTATCTCCTTCTTGTAAAGGAGGTGATGCTATTTTATATTGAAACGAGTGGGGCCAAGGGTTGAGAGGACACAGGTCCACCGTTCTGTTCTCTTAGATTTTCCTGGACATTCAGGATATTGTTGAATGAAAGTCTTATCTCAAAGGATGCTGAAATCTTACCTGGCTCTTACAGTTGGAATTCAAGATACCTTCCTTGCATCTGGGGCAACTAAAGCTTTTCTTGTCTTGGTATTGTGGAAACACCAGAGCTCTCTGATTCTGATACAGTTCTTGTGAACCTGTAGGAGCAAACTGGTAACTGTAGAGTAGAACCAGGGCGTGGTGAGCATCCAAACAGAGACACTGAGACGGAGAAAATCCCCTGGAAGAGAGGAGGCTCTCCATTAGTATGGTAGTATGCTCTGTGTGTTTTTTTCCACGGCATTGATGAGGGGTGTTGTACCACACCCTATTTTGGGTTTTGTCTTTGCTTATTTTTTAACTTGGGGAATGAAGGAAGCTAATACAGTTCTTAAGCAATGTAAAACACTAGAACTATAGGGGATATGTTAACACGTAAGAAGTGAACACTCCTATCTTCCAAGGAAATAGAAAAATATGTTATATTTGAACACTCACATTGAGAAATTCCCATTGAAAAAGTATAGAAGGTCTGCAGTAAGCAAAGCTTATTCTTTTTGCTGGAAGCGCCCTTACAGAATTATTTTATTCCTTCAGATAATTGTGTTAAATATGCACAAAGTAAAACTGCAGCTTTTTGCTAACACAAAAGGAATTGGGCTCAAAAGTCTGAAAAAAATACTTCCTTACTTCATGAACTTTAGAGAAGGATACCATTGCTTTTATTGTAAGTAACACATACATAAATACCACTACTGTATAGTTACTTTCATAAATGTAGGTTGGTTTTTATCTTTCCCATATATAAAAGTACTATTTCTGCTCTTTTGCTTTTGATGTGTTTAAGCTGAAGATTTCATGTGCAGCATTCTGTATTGTAATGCTACTTGTTTACTTCAAAGTCAAGCCAAGGAAGCTCTTTCGGACTGAATGTCTTCCACAGAATATTTGCTCATGATAAAAACTTACAGTAGACTTTACTGGATTTTTATATTTTCCGTTTTAAATATCTCAGAAGAGATAAGAGTGTTCTTTGATAATCATAAGATTGTTTTCCATTCACTAAGAAAACTTGTGGATCCAAAAAAAAGCTGCTGAAGAAAATTGGTTTGGGATTCAGTTTTGCTTTTCACAAAGGAAAAAAAAAATATTAATTTTTATTTATTTATTTTAATGGAGCCAAGTGATTCTATATGAAGTAAAGTTATAAATCTTCATGCATAGGAAAAGAGTTCAGAAAAGGTGCAAGGCAGTGGAATTGAATAAGCTAGCGACAACATTGCATATCATGGTCTACCAATCATGAGAAAAATAGCATTAAGTGTAGTCTTTTTTCAGTCCAGTTGCCAGGCTGTAATGGACAATGAAATATATTGATCATGTCAGAAGTTAGCAGGTCCTCTGATGTCTTTTATTTTCTGCTCTAAGGGGCTGAATCCCCAACAAATACCTCTGCTGTCATTTTTCACATCTGGTCAGCTGAAACACTGAGGATTATTCATAAGGCAGCTAATAGGAATTCATAGCTTCTCTCCACTCCCAACTTAAATTTACTCTTTATGCTTCCCTGTCATCAGCTTTCAGAGTACTTTGATTCATTATTTTTTGACTTTGCTGCCTTCTCTGTGTGTTGCTTGGTGGAATGTCTCATGGTACAGCAGAGTACTAAGGTATGGCACTTCTCTATACTTCATGCCGATTTCTTTCTTGTGTCCAGTATTTTCCTAAATGCCTGTGGTCCACTGGTAAAGCTATTACAGAGATGCCTGCAGTCCTTCCTTACCACTTGAACATTTCACTTTCCTCAGATTCCTGGAAATTGGTTCTAGATACAGAGCTTCTTTCTGCATCTCTACCTGGCTTTAGCGCAGCATGTTGGTAGCCCTCTGTATAAAATGAACCTTGATAAAGAGAATATTCATCCTTCTCAGCTAGCTTTCCAACCTCCAAAGTTTTGAATTATGAATGTTTTTATTTGTAGTAGAGTGTTGTGGTAGAGGAGAAAACGCTCCAACAACACAGCCAATACCATTGGCGATATAAATGTTACTTAAAATGCATGATTTCTTCATGGTATGTTCCTCTCTTTGTCTCCATCCCTCCTTCAGTTCAGAAATAAACATATTCAAAGCAAATGCCATAGAAAAACTTCCCTTTTTTATCACAGCAATAGGTTCAGGACTGTGTATAGACTTGCTTAGATAGTGGACTAATGGCTTTGCACAGTGTCAGTCTTGTGCTTATTTATCACTTAGGAAATTATTTGAAGAAGCATTATAACTCTTTGAACGGAACTGCTGCCCTCTGCAAGTTGGAGTGCATTATGATTTGACTAAATGAAAACACATGAAGCTCAAAGAAACCCCTCTGCAATATTTAATGGTGCTTTCAGTGCTCATTTTCTTTAGAAGTCGGGGCAGAAGGCTATGAAAAATCTCAAATTCACTAAGCTTAAGCCAAGAAAAGTAATAGCAAGAAAAAATGCTTATGATTTAGGAGTGAGTTTTGGTTAGTCCCACAGTAACCTTCTGTCTGCTAAGCTTCTGGTCATTTATTCTGCTATCTTGGGTATATATTGAGTAAATATACCACAACATGATTTAATTTATTTGGTGGTTACTTCAGGCTGCTTGCAAGAATAATCTTAAACACTATATTAAATAAAAAGCAAATAACAGTAATTTTAACACAATTAAATTTATGAACAATGAAATAATGGAACCTGTTTTGGGGCCATGCCTGTAGATTGCCAGATTTCTGCACATCTGACTTAAACTTCTTGGAAATGACCATTCTCAACTTAATTTCATGATATGTCTGTTCTATAAACTCTCTTCTATAATTTGCTGGGGAGGTCAAAGTATTCAATCTAGGTAATAAAAGTATGAGCAAATGAGCCCAATGGAAAGAAACAAAGCTTTGCCTTACTTTTCCCCTGGCGAGTAGAAGTTGAAGATAAAATAGTACCTTTATACTCTTATCTGTCATCCTGTGGCCAAAATAAAATTTTACAGATGCTTATTAAAGACAGAATGGGGTCTGGACAGCAGAAATTAGGGTAGGCATAATAGCTGCAAAAATACTTAAATGTAATATTTAAGATACAGTTTTAGAATTCAAGTCTAGTAATAAGTTCACATTTGGACAGTGTGCATTTGTACAGGTATACCTAAATATTTGTGTAACCACACTTTAAGGTAGTAGTTGCAATTTATAACCGGAAAGAGGATGAAATAGTGTCTGGTAGCAGAGCAGTGCTTGTATAGCCTTGCATCTAAATTTGTCAAAATATTTTCGAAGGAGATGGGAAAACCGAGGCGCAGAACGGATTCGTTCTTACCATTTGGCAACAGATCTGGGAAGAGACTGCAGAGTCTCAGTTTTCAGTCTTGGCTTTGACTTCCAGCTGAGTGACTCAGTAGCCAGGCAAAGCATCCGTAATTCATCTGATTGCCTTCCTGGCAACCATGCTTGCTTTTAGGACTGGCGGGATTGGAGGGGGCTGCGAGGAGGGACATGCTTCAAATACCAGACAGAGCTCTCTGCCAGCTTGACTTACAGAGGAAAAAGTAAGAGAAAACATTCCCAACAAGCGGATGTCTAGTGCAGGATCTCTTCCCTTGTCCTATTCTGTGCCTTTCTAAAAATGTCTTCTGGTATGAAATCAAGATCTCCCAGACTGTAGGAGCCAAGAGATACACCAGCCAAGGCGATGCTGTAGGAGCATCTCCTCCCTTCCATCATCTTGTCTCCCTATGCTATGCTCCATCTCTCCTGCATCTGGCACTGGTGACCTCCTTTGACATTCTAATAACATATTTCTTACTCATGCTATTTTTTTGAATATTAATATATAGGGGTCATGTTAATATATGATGGAGCAAACATCTTTTATTTTTATCCTAGTTGTTGGTTGGATGTGCCATTTCAGTATGGTGTACATGGTATGTATGAAGTATCTTGAAGAGGTGAGACCCCTTTTCCAAGGCTTACTGCTAATTATTTGGATGTGAGAAAGTAACTGTTACCTTCCAGAATTAAAAGTAAAATTTCATCTTGTTTCTTTGAAATCACTTACTGTTCCAAAGATTGAAACCCTGATTTATTTTTTTTTGTTTGTTTTGATATTCCCAGTCCTCTACCAAAACATTGACAAGTATTTCAAGTGACCACTGAGATATATGTTTGGTTGTACTTTGTCAAAGCCAGGTTAAAAAAAACTACAGAACTTAAAACCCTGTTAAAAAAATATTTGTATAGAACCATTTCTTTAAGTTTTTTAACAAGAGGTAGATGGATAGAGCATTTTGATCAGCTCTAATGGGTTTGCCTACTTTATTTTAGTCAAGTAGGAAAATGTTAAATGGAAACTTTGTATACTTCAGCGAGTATATTAAGTGGTTATGGGGTTTATAGGCTGCAGAGGAAAATGCAAAATGGAAAAATGATTTACATTTTACACCCTAAAACTGTAAAATGCTTGGGTTGTCATATTTTATAAATATTCATTGTTAATAATAATTCCATTTCCCTTAACTGCTCTGGACTAGATCTTGAGCCGCTGTCTCTGATAGCACAAAGATATTACTTTCTAGCTCACAAATTCTCTGTTGGCACAGTTCAATTGTTTCAGTGTAATTTTGTTGTCAAAGGCAGTAATTATCAGGAGAAGAGACAGTTTCTTAGTGAGTGAAGCCAGTTTGAGTTTTTTGGATCAGTGTTTGAATTTATGGGTGTGACAGGTCAGAGAATACAACTGCAGAGTTGTTTTATTAGAAATTAAGTCCTATATGAGCTGAAAAGTTACAGTTTTGAACCATGTTGAGCCTTGTCATGCTGCAGGATTTCCTTTCTAGATGTGGTGAGCAGGTATAGTATTTTTTTAAATACTAGCTGGAAAATAAATAAATTCCTAAACTAGCCTTAAAGACTAATCCAGCAAAAAAAATCCTTACTTTGTTTGGTGGTTATTTAAGATACTGTTCCTTCTAAATGCACTAACAACCAAAGGAACATAAAGGGTTAAGAATCTTCATTCCTGTAAGGATGGAAAATGTAGCAAGTATCTGTTTAAATTACCCAGGGACTTCTGTGGTTGATTGTACTGAGTCAGGTTAAAGCAGAGTTCTTGGGGTGAGGGGAAAAGGACCACTTTCTTTAAAAAAAAAAATAATAGCAAGTTGCTGGAAATACGAAGGTACACTGAGTCACTCTTGAGTCACGTGTCAGCACTGTTTCACAAACACCACAGTGCTTGTCTTCTCCAGTGTCCTGCTGGATGCCTGGTTATTCTACAGCACTGTCAATCCCAGTTGGGCTCTCAGCTGGGTAAAACATGCTATGCTTCTCTTGAGGGATTATTCTTGGCCCGCAATGAATATGGATGTGACGTTAGAGATAGTTTGGAAAATTCAAAGCATTTCTGGAGAGACCAGGATTTCATCACAGCAGTGGAAAGTTAAGAAATGCTGAGTGGGCTCAGTGCAAACGTGGGGCTGCTGGGCGATCACTGGAAGACCTGTTTTGTTTTCATGGCTCCACTTTCCCTCTACAGCTGCCCCTGCTGCGGGAGCAAAGGAGGAGGTACAGATGCAAAGGATGGGACTGCTGTGCTGCTGCCAGAGGATCTGCTTCCTCTATCACTTGTTCAGCTTTGTTGGACTCAGGTGACATGGCTGGAAAGCAACAACAACAATGTCCTGTTTCCATTTTTAGTCCTGACTGACACTTACAGCATCAGGCACAGAAGGTGTTCTTCATCTCCGGGTAAATGAAGCCTCTAAATCAAGAGCTGTAGAGCTGCTAATAGAGCAGCTGCTTACTTGTTGGATCTAACCTCCTTGCAAATTCTTCACATCTCTGGTCAGGTTTCATTTCCTAGATGTATGGAAAGTATATATGCATCATGGAAGATGCTATTAAGGACAAATAAATGCCTGCACGTAGTGTATTTTACTTGAATTGTCATTTTACTTTCAGAAAAGGCTTTTTAACTGGAAAACTCTGCTAGAGCTCATTTGATTCTGAGGAAGAATAAAACCTATGAAATTCGTATCGGGCAGGGCTGGAAAGAGGCAGTAATTTGTCCCTTGCTCCATTTGGTAATTTGACAGTAGGTTTAAAGCGCATTCAGCTGCAGAACCAGCTCTTCTAAAAGCAGTTCGAATGGGCAATGGATTTTCCCCAACTCCTTACTTTGTCAGGGGTGTTGGCTCCTGTATTTGCACCTATGAGGAAGAAGCTCAACATGAAGACATTTGTCAAAGCTTATCCCTGAGAACACAGCTGCTGAGCCTTGCCCCAAGACAGGCAGTGGTTTTCTCCCCAGTGGGAGCCTCAGGCTCCTGCAGGGAGGCACTGGGAGCTGGGAAATAGAAGCAAAGAGATGGGTCCTTTTGTCAACATGCATCACTGTCTCTTTTTAGGAGACAGAACAAATGTGTGTTATGGTGCCCCTCACTTTCTACCTCACAGAACAAAGTAATTATTTATGCTGCATCTCTGTCTTATCTCCTAATATTTGGAAGTTTACCCTTAAGGGTGTGTATGTAAGAACTGGCCAGGGAATAAGAAACAATGTTTTCTATTGAAAGCTGCTGCAGCAGTCTTGGGTTTTGTTGTTTTTTTTTTCCAGAAACATGCCCCAGCAAAATTACCTTTTTCAGGACATGCACAGATTAGCTTTAAAAATTTCCCTCTGCATCAATATATTTTCTTTGCCAGCCAGTCTCTGGAATTCATGTAAATTAATTGTGTCAGCAGCCACCTTAGCCGAAGCATTAATGTAAAAATCTCCAGTGGCTTTCATTAATTTGCCTCCTTGAATTATCCTGATGCTTAATCAGCAGATCGATCGTGGCAAGAAAGATTTTTAGAAATCTGACTTTGTTACTTCTGTGGTAATTTCTGATACAAACTTGGTGGTTGTTAAGGAAAAAAATGTGGTTCTTACAGGCTTTATTGGACAGGGATACATGAATGTTGACTATTTGAATTATTGTGTAGATCACAACCGACTGCTTTCTAATCAACTGCCTTTTCCTTAGTTACTCTGGAGATGCTTTTCTAGCAGTTTCTTCTTTCCTCATTCCCTAACTACATAGGTACTTTCTCTCCTAGTCTGATTCTGCACAGATGCTCAGTTGATGATCTTTGAACGGAGGCAGGGAAAAGCTCCTTGTCATGATTTCCCACACACCCCTCCTTTGGCAGTGAAGCATTTGGCCACGTCTGCATGTTCTCTTCCTACCAGTATTGCTTCCAGATGTTTTCTTGGTGCTTCTTTCTTATTTGGATTGTCACTTGATCATTAGCACTCTGTTTTTGAGGGGAGACGTTGAGTTGGTAGCAACTAGACATGAACCCAAGCCACAATTGTCTGACCTCGGCTTCCTCAGTTTGAGGTTATGTTTCAATTTGAGATGTTGTTTTGGCCTATAGGAACAGTCGAACCCAGCCACAAAGTTCATTTCTGAATTTGGAGGTGGATTTCACCAATGATCCCAGGCTGCACAACTTCTTGCTTCATATTGACTACATGTAGAGTCAAACTCTGTTGCTAAAGGTTTAACCCCCCTTTTTTGTTTGGAACAATGCTATGGGCAGCCTGCTTCTTCAGTGAAAATAAAGAACCTGAAAATCTGAGCTTGGTTTTGCTCCAGAGTGCCATATATATCATGAGGAAGGAGGATGGTTTTGCTTCGTAGGCTGGACATTTGCAGTGATCCTGGTAGAGGCCTGAGCTGTGCTGCTCTAAAAGGAATTGAAACTCAGTTTCTGCCTGCAGCTGCCTCGAGCACCATTTACTTCCCTTAGTGGAGGACTCTCAGGGGAGTCAACCTTGCTCGAGTGACAGTTCTGACAGCAGTGTGAAGAATTCCCTAGGGGCATTGATGCAGGAAGAATTATTAATTACCAACTTAAATAACAAAACAAGCCCTACCACCCTGTGTTCCTCAACAGCTCTCCCTACTCATGCATCATGAACAAGCAAAGGAGTATGGTCATTTCTTACACAGCCCAGGTACACCCATCCTGTCTGTTTCACAAGTTACTATTTTTGGAGCATTTCCTACCTCCAACTAGTGGGGAATTTGCCCCTTTATCCTGTTGTTAGGTAGTGGAAGACTAAGTGGAGAAAAAGCTAACTACATGACATCCCCAAATCAATTCAGCCATGGTTCAGAATTTAGATGGGTCTCAAAATCAGTCTGTTAGAGCAATGGGGACCTACAGTCCTCAAGTGACAAAAACACAGGAAGTGTGACATGAGTGACAAACACTTAACTGTGTTATAACGAGGCTGCTGCAGGCAAATCCACCCCAGCCTAGACAAAGGAGAAGCCTTCATTAAATTGGAAGTAAAAATGGCTTATGCCTGGAGGTCCTCAAGACTGAAGACCCCGTTGTTGCACACCCATACTGTCAGAAGGAGAAGGATGAAGAAAAATTCACTCTGATAGTCAAACCTGCTGAAAACATTGAAGAGTAGTTTTTTTTTTTTTGTTCCAGCAAACTTCATGTATTACCTCTCTTCTCTCAGCTGAAATATCACATTCTACATTGTGGCTAATTTGGCAAGATGCAGGTGTTTATTCCTAGGGCTGATCTGGAGCAGACTTGTACCAAAAGGAGTCCAGAAGTGATTAAATCTGGAGAAAAGGTTAGATTTACATGATTCACTGGGACTCTGCTCATCTGTGTTTTCTCCATTTCAGCTGGAAAGGAGTAGGTGGTCATGATAATATTTAGTAGGTGGTTGGACTTGATGATCTTGTAGGTAGTTAGTTAGTTAGAACCTTTAGTTAGTTAGTTAGAACCTTAATGGTTCTATGACTCTATAGTAGATCATGCTCAGATTTCTCTTGGTATGGCAAAGGTGTGAAGGAACACACCTCTCCCTTTTTTCAGCCCACAGGAGGGCAACATCGAGCTGCAGCTGAACCCACCAGGCTTTGCCAAAGCAGGTGCACAGTGTACTAATTAAAGAATTAATGACTTGAAATTAATTAGCTATCTTGGAGATATTAGAGGCTGTGGCTATTTAGTGGCGTCTTGTCTGCATCTACTCTGTTTGGTTGCTTTTGTGGTTAATCTGTACTTGTCCCAAATTTCTTTTGTCATGTGTGGCCAACAGGAATGTGTTGTGAAGAATAAGGCAAAGTTGTTTGTTAGATGGTAGCTCTGTTTGCTTTGTGCTTCTCTTCCCCAACTCTGTAGCACAGTTAAGTGTTCTGTTGAGGAAAACAGACTATTAGGGTTGTGATTTTGAATTTTTGAGTTATCTAAGAGAACCTGTATGTTAAGGATGTGCCTTGTTCTTCCTACCCCCGTTTTGTTCTTCCTGCCCCCTTTCTTTTTTTCCTAGGGACTCCCAAAGTATATTGGCATATACGAAACCAGCTTTGACAGGACACTGTAGGTGATGGATTGGTGTGTAAAGGATACCTTCTAGTATTTCATTGCAAAAGTAATTGTTTGGATGTGTATCACTTCTAGTTTAGCCAGAGGCAGATATGTAGTTTCATACAGCCAGTAAGATTAACTCTCTGTGGATTGACATTTTGGGAAACTAGCAATCTTGCAGACTCAAAAAAAATGCAACTAGAAAAACAGACCCCTGTACATTTTGCTCTCTAGCAAATGCCCTTTTGGGGCCCTGGGGAGCCAGGCTTACATTTGAAAACTATTCCAAACTATTATGCTTTAATGAAGGAAAAAAAAATAAATACAAAAAGACTCTATAGCAACAGTTTTATTTCTCTGTGCTCTCCTGGCCTTGCCAGTAACAAGTGTGGGTCTTTAGATGCATTCACTCAACTCATTCATTATCAACAAAGGTTAAATACAGGTACTGAGAGGTTAATCAGAGTGGTATGGTTTAAGGTGAGTGATTAAAACCAGTGCATTTATGTAAATCTCAATTATGCTAATAAAATAACTTAGGAAAAAAAACAAACACACAAGAAGCCCAGCTGCCTTTCAAAGTTTGTTGAAAGTAAGTCTAGTTTCTAGATGTGCATTTGACTTATTTTTGGTGGCATATGTCCGCTCATATTTTAACTCCTCCTCCTGCTTTGTCAAAATCCAATGCAAGCAAGCTGCTCCACACATCTGTACAGGAGGAGGACTGCCCAATAAGGGTAAGAGCAATCAGGTACATCAAATCCAAGATAAAGAAAAAAGAGGAGGGAGGCACAAAAGAAGAACATAGAGGTGAATACATGAAAATATGCAGATCGTGCTGTAGATGGGCAAGAGGAGGGCTCAGGTTTGTGTCCAGCAAAGCAGCTTCTCTGGCCATAGGAGTCCCTGCAGCAGAGGTAGCCACTACTGCTCAACCAGCCATGTCTGCCATAGCAGTAAAGTGCTCACACAATGGGTGAAGCAATCCCAGGTGTGCCAGTGGCCTCCCTTTCAATCCTTGGTTTACAGCTAGAAACCCTAGGTTAGCATAACAAGAGCAGGTAGATCATTATTTCAGATGAGCACAATGTGCTCTGACTTGCCTTCAAACTCAGGTTCTGTAAGTCTGCTCAATTGTGCTCTCCATCTAGAAATTCCCTTCTCATACTACCTCTAAACTGTGTTCTCCAAACCCCCTTTTCTCCTCCTGGAGTGCTCTACAAACTTCCTCTGACAATGAGTACTTTCACAAGCTACTTCTGGTGGCAGTGCCTCCTCCCAGCCTCCTGCACTGCATTGCTGTGACAGTGCCACATCAGCCTTTGCTGCTGAGGAGCCACACAAACCGTGTGGAATGGGATGAGGAATATCTCAAAGGCATCACTGATGCTACAGGAAATGCCTGGGAAACTTAAATTCTCATTGATGTTTGTTGGATGTTGTAGTATGGGCAGCTGGATGATCTCGCAAGTGGGATGGCGTAGTATGGAAATAAGAGATTCGTAAAAACACAGACCATCAAAACAAACCCCCTTTTCTCTCCCTCCACCTCCAAAGAATATGAAGCATTTGGAGTAGATCCACTTATAGCTCAGGTTTCTGCACTAAAAAGTGTCAAATGGCAAAACCTAGAGGAAAATCTGAAAGCGTAGGAGGAGACAGGATAGGGTGTTATTTATATAGGGGTTAGTGTTGTTTGGGCATAAACGTGAAGGACTTCTCTTCCTTACTCCATAGCCTTGAGAAATCAAAAGCTTCAGATAACATCTTTTTAAACACTGAGCAATGATGACAATGTCTTGGACAATGCATCATGTGTGACATTTATCAGTTAGGATGGTATCCAGCCTAGTAGTTTGCCGCTAGCATGTACTTTCTGGCTTGGTTTGATTTTTCGATTGAAAAATATGAATGCATTTCAAAGTTAAGCATGTGGGTTTTTGTATGCTTGTATGTGTGTGTATAAACTCACTGATTTCAATTAATTCCTTGGCCTCTGGGCCTTTGGTATGTATGCCAGGACTGGGCTATGATTCAATGCTGTTGAGACCTTAAGGAGTAAATAAGGATGTGGCAGAAATCCATACAGCTGTAGCGATTGTCTTATTCAGGATACGCAGAGTCTACGCCTAGGTCGATGAAGTAGATGAAAGGATGAGGAGAAAATGAACTGATGTTTCCAAATTCTGCCACTGAGGAATTTGTACAAGGTTCGCGTGCAGTTGTGCACACCCGCACAGACACACAAAATGTTCTCCATGAAAATGCAGCGCTCAGTACGCACTGCACCCTCCACATCTAATCCATTAGTCACCCAACTTCCTAGCCCTTGAACATTCATAAATTATTTGAAATTTATTCCCCTGCAGTGACTTCCTACTGTGGAGGAGGAGTCAGGGACTCTTCACATTCCAGGAGTAGTACTGGGTGACTATAGGCAAAAACCTCAGATACACCCTTGAAGGTCTTGGAAAATGGAGAGCTTTGTAAAGCAGGGCTGTGGGAGGGTTGGGATGACAGACTGGCTGGTAGGAGGCTGCACATGGTGGCCACAGAGAGCCTTGTGACAGCAGTGAGGTTAACAAGCAGAGTTTGTGCAGCTAAAAAGCACAGACCCTACTACTGAAATGAAAAAGGAAGTTGCTGTTGGTTTTTGACAGCACTGAGACTGGCAGCGTTCATCTGTCTTGTAAAACTTTCCACAAACCAACGAGCCTGCTCCCTAGATGGCTGTGCTGACATGGTGTGTGGCAGAAATGAGCCCACCTCAGTGATGCTCTGAGCCAGCCGAGAGCTACATCACCTTGTTAACACGGCAATGCTGAGTTAATAAGTCCTGTGGAGAAACAAGTATATTAGTGTGGGCTCTGTGCCACACTCATGCTGTCAGTGAACCCAAGTTGGCTCCAAGCGTCTTGTGTAGGTAAAAGACAATTTTTTCATCTAATTGTAAAAAAAGATGAGAGGCTCTCAGATGGGTACAAATACTTTAATTCTCCTGAAGTGTCTCGCTATGTAGCTGTACAAACCTCTTGCTGTGGGAGTTTGGCACTTGGCATGTCATGATCAGTTGAGGTCTAGGAATTCTGAAGTCCTTAACAGCATTAAGGAATTAACTTCTGGATCATCAATGTAGAGAAAGTAGCATGCATCTTAACTTCCTAGAGTTTGGAGTTTTCATTCCATTCTGCAATAGTGGTAATTTCTTTAAGTGGAGGAAAAAGTTTCCGGTTTAGATCCTTTAAATAATGTGCCAGAAGCAGAGGAGTATGCACGGAGTAGGGGCACAATTGATGAGTGGGTGGAGGATAACTATTACTCTGATGCTTAATATTATAGGCTAGCAGAAACTGGAGATGAATGTTTTCATTACATTTTCTGTCTTCAAAAGATGGTAAATTAAGGATGCTCCCAGATAGCAAGGCATTTAAAAAAAAAAAAAAAAAAAGGAACAGCACTGAAATTGATGTATTAGACATTCTTTATGCTCTGAAGAATGAAAATGCAGGATGCTGGATTATGGAACTCTGCTTATAGCGTAATTTGTCATGAAAAACTGTGATTTCATTCTCCACCATCGTTACCTATTCTAAGATCTTAACACCTCGCATTTGTGTAGTGACAGAAAATAAAACCTCCAATAGAGAGCCACAGACAATAAAACAACCTTTTCTTATGCTTTTTCTGCTGATATTTTGAGCAGAAATGTCACTTCTGGGGAAAATAGTTAGAAAAACATTTTAAAGGAGCAGTTAAGGAGACTATGTATCTGGAAACAGTAACTACAAGGAGCCTGTGATGTTCCCACTTTGGGGAAGCAGCTGTAGGGGTGACTATTTGCTTTACTGTGTTAGTTCAAAATTACCTGCATTGCTAGGGAGGAAAAAAATGATTTTTTTCAAGAATAAGTACCATAAAGGAAAGAAAGGAAAACAGATAGTATTTTTGAATTTTGGATTATCTGAGTTTTTTGAGGATTTGTCAATCTAATTGGCAGAAGCAATTCTCTGCCCAGCAAGTAGAGATAATTCTGTGCTCTCAGCTGTCAAGGTGGAGTCGGGAACCGTTAGATCCAGTGTCTCTCTGGGCATTCCTCTAACACTGGGAGCAGTGACCAGAAAGCAGTTCTTGACTCTAGGATCAAGCATTTGGTACCAAACTCCTTTATCAAATAAGAGATCTGTAAGACTCTAAGCTGTAGTATCCTTTTTGCATAGACACAATTTATTCAACTAACCCACAAACCCAGTATTCTTGAAAACTTGGTCAGGGCCAGATGTTGTTCATTTGAACTGACTGGACCCTTTTCCCTTAGGGACTCTGTAAACAGAAGCACCTGACTTTAGAAAACCATGCTAGACTATTTGTTTGAAAAGCTGCTCTTTCAGTTATTCCACTGAAGTAAAGATTTCTTTCACTTCTTCCTAAAAAGAAGTTCTGCCAAATGTAAGCAGTGGTGGAAATTTTGAGTTCAGAGAATGCACAAAATGAGCAATACCAATACTGGCATTAAGCAGTGGCAAAGATGCTTAGCTGTGTTTTGAAAGGGCCACCTCCAGGAGAAAGAGACAATTCAACAACACAGCTTTCATAATATTTTCTGGAGTTTGCTCTGAGTGCTGGTGGTTTTCGTACTTTCAAAACTTAGTCCATCAAGCCATAAAAGAGAATATCACTGACATATATGTTGGAATATTCTTTTTGGAGCCATCTCTTCTTGGCTGTGGCTGTTTTCCTTTTTTTACATCACAACTATAATGGTTAAAGCAAGGTATGCTATTATAACAATGGAATTATTTCCAGCACATATAAAAGACTCTAGAAAAGGACAAGCAAAATGGATGGATTACTAGCAGTTCTAAATACACATTAGAAGAATTTATTTTAAAATTCTAATGTCGTGTATATGGATATAGGCAAAAAACCTAATTTGTAGTAGTACCAGACAGCAAAAAGTACTGTGTGTTAGTTTTAGTGGCAGGAACCTTCCTATAAGGACAAGTTCTTTCAGTGTATATACAAGAAGGAACTGCTAATTTTGGTTCTTTAATAAACTACACAAGGGAAGAACATCCATTTCCCAAAGTTTAAGAATTAATGAGATATTTGTCCTGTGCATTTCATTGCTGTTCATACATTCACTGAGTTTTCTCTCTGCTAGCCATCTTCTCCATAGATTTATGTGGGATACATTTAGCAATGAATAGGTTTTAGATAGTCTCACTATAGTAAAATATGAGCACTACCATCTTTCATAATTTATCCACATACCTCTTCTCTCCTTAAAACTTAACTGCACAAATCCTACTAATTAAAAATAATTGCGTAGCTTAATCCCTTATGTCTTTTATAATGGGATGATAGGCTTTTTGCTCTGTATATAACTTAAATGTTAAAATATTAAATGTGCTTTTGTGGGAGACATACATTATATATAAGTATTTCTGCATTGGACACCTTAGCATCAATCCCTTCTTGCTCATTAAAATAAAAGCATATGTTGGCTAGTATATACTGCTTGTTATTAAATGTTTTTCTTACAGACCTTGTGTCTTGAAGCTATGAGGGTTTGACTTGTGATCATTGACCATCACTGAACTTCCAGGTAACTAATTAAGCAGTCTCCTCCTGATATGAAGAGGTGTTACAGGCAGCTTTACAAATCATGGATGAGTGATGTTACTACTAGCTGTGAGTTCATAATCATTCCTGTTTCAAGTTTAGATGATGTGTATGTACATATGTAGTAACAGTAAAAATAATAAAAGCAAAGCCCAGGACTGCAGAAACACTCATACCAGGTTGTCTTTGGAGAATGGCCAATTGAGCAGAGATAAGTCAAAATCCTGTTTGCTGCAGCCTTGATTCACTTCAAAACCTAATAAACTGTTAGGTCCTATTTGGAGTTAAGTCCAGTAATGTTAATTAGAAACCAAATTGCATTAAGTAAAAAAAAAAAAGTTTTACAGAACAAAACCAGCAACATATTTGTCTTGTCAGTTCTTTTAATTCCTGGGAAATACTTAATCATTTTCACACGTTTTTGGAGCAAACACGATCCTTGTGCTAGCACAAGCCACTTGTATTTAGTCAGTGTCTGCATACAGGCTTATAGTTTTGGAGTCAGGTAAGACTCAGAAGAACCTCCACGTCCCTCAGTGAAACTCTTCATGTTATGAATAGGGAAACCAGACCCACACACTTGCACATGTACATTTGAAAGAACCAATTAAGCCAAAACTTTTAAATTTGCCCATCCTTCAAAAGAAAAAAACCCAGAAACCACACCTGAAGGTGGTATTTTGATTGAACAGAATGCATCAGTAGGCAAATCTGGAATGTCTATTCAATTATTCTGAATATAGACAAAATTTCACATAGAGTTGTTGAACAGAGGAAAAAATATTTTTTTTCTGCTATTATGGACACCTAAAGGCACATATCTGATTTTGAGGGCCTGTTTTGTGGCTTTCTTTATAGATACATATGTATGTGTATACATGGGTTGCAGATTCCATATAAAAATACAATAGAAACCTCTCCCAGTGAAAGAAAAATTTGAGGGGATATGAGCTGGACTTAGGATACATATATCAATCTTGCCATAACACAGAAGGGTGCAGTTTCTTACCTTTCAACATTTCTGTGCATGTGTTACCTTTGCCTGCTGTACTCTTTGGCGAAGAGAAGATAAATAGCTTCCAATGGTAATGGGAATATTCAGATATCTTTCTGAGTGTATGCTTGCCAAATGACATTCAGCATTCCTGAGTCTGCTTGAAAACAAATTTAGTAGACACTTTAATTTCAGTAATTAGGATAGTATCCATGTTTTAGTTAGGAAATTGAAAATGTTTAACTGAATAATGTATTTCTTGCATGTGCTCTGGAGGCCTTCTGGTATTTTTCAAATCTTGATAACTTAAGTGTCCAAGCATAATGCCAAATTAGTATTCAGAATGAATGTTTGAATCTTCATGCATTATTTGATTAGGCTAAGTATGCATCCCACTTTGCTTAAGATTTTGCTGATTTCAGAGTAAAATCATTAAACATTCATAAATGACCATTGCTTTTTCTCCTCCACAGGAATGTACTGACATATTTCATGCAATTATTTGTCTCAAGTATCTTCCTGAACTTTTAACCTCTTTTACATTCTCTCATGCCTACTTATATTAAGTCCAAAAGTCTTAATTTCAAGTCATTTAAAAAAGCTAGTATACATTTCATTTGAGTTCAGTGAAAGTAAAATTATGAAAAAGTGCCCTGTCATGGAGAGGCTCATTGCTACTTAACTACATGGGTGGTTTCCTTTGAGGAATAACTCCTCTCAATTTAATTCCAGATTTTAAATGCCTTTGAGTCTAGGCTTACCTTTTAGAAAAGATGTTTCAGAAAGTGATGGCTGGATCATGTTGTCCACTAAAGTCTGATATCACCTACATCTCCTGCTCACACAGCTCAATCATGTGAGGATAGACAGGGAGTTTAATCCTCCAGAGATTTTTTTTTTTTTTTAATTTTATCTTAGCTTCCTGAGTACACAAAGTTGATGCTGCTTTTAGCACGCCTCTAACCTGATCCCTCCATTCTTTGTCATTGTTTGTGCATGGTCTGATGCGAGAGAGCTCCAAGCTGTGCACCACTGCACTGAGCCATGTCCAGCCCCAGGCTGCAGGCACCATCTCCTGTTCCCAAGGGCAAGACCCAAACCACCAGAAACCAAGCTTTTCCCTGTGGTGCTCGTGGACCTGTCTGAGAACGTATATAAGCCTGTCCCATCCTTGGGGGATTGTCTGGCCCTGTATGGAGAAGTGGTATGTAAGGAGAACTGCTCGCAGTCCCGCAAGACCCATGGGCTGTGGCTTTCCCTTGCTCCTGTGCTTTGTGCTCTAAGCCAGAGCTGGAGATGTAAAAGCCCAAAAGAAACAGATGTAAGCCATTATGCTCAGAGTCTGCAATATTTTAATGCTGGAATACTTAGAAAGCAGTTTGAATCGTTAGGTATGCAAAGCTGGGAGAGTAACCAGTCTTTTTCCATCATTTAAGTGTAAAAATTCCATTTTAGAAATCTATATAAAATGCTCTTATATACCACGTCTTTTTATTAAAATGTCTTTATTTGATGTGTTTAAAAATTTCAGATGTGTGCTTATTGCAATTAAAACTGATGATAAAACACCCATTGGCTTCAGGAATAGGGATTAATCAAAATACTTGAGTATTCATTACTGGTAAAAAAAAATGCATAGAACTTTAGGTTATCAGACTTGTTTGCTTTTGATGCCTTGATTTAAATTTAGTGTATATTGAAGCCTAAGTAGGATTACGGGTGAAAAATAGGAAGGATATGTCTGCATTGAAGAAGAAAGACATTCAGTTTATATTCTCAGTAAAAGCTAGACTAGCTTCATTAAAAATGGACTATAAAGCTTCCTATATTAATGGCTTCTAAAGCTTAAGAAAGATGTTTCTGATAGTTCTTTCTCTTAGAGATTCTTCCCTCCCCCTCTTTTTCTCCTACTTGCTTTAATTAGAAAACTAATGCATTACTGATATCAGAGATACCAGAGAAGAAACTTTAGTCACTAAGGTCAAATGAGAATTTTAATCAAATTATTAAACACATTTCAGGGTAGCTTGTTTTTAAAGTACCTTTTCATATCCAAAATCAAGAATGGAATAATTTCTTGTGTGTCCATCCATACTACAACTCCAAATCCAGAGCACGGGATTTGGAGTTGTAGTAGTCATTCTTGATGTTGAAAAATGGGTATTGCTGATATTTCTAACTCTTTAAAGAGAAAAAAAATCCTGAAGAAAACCCCATAATCTTTTTTTCAGTCTTCCTTTGCAGTCCTTAAAACTATAAAGGAAGTTTTTTAGTGTCTAGCTTGCTTTTCCATAGTTAGGACTTTCAGCTTAGCCAAGGGAATAAGAAAATTTCCTCCTCCTCTTCTGACTGTGCTTACAAGCGTGTGTAATCTGAATGTAGTCAGTACTAGCTGAATAAATGAGTCAAAAGGTCCTAATTTCTGTTTCAGAAGTAAAAGTTAAGTACATCCTTCTGCAAACCATCACTGAGACTTGTTTTTAAGTATTTTGCAATGTTTTTTTGCTATCCTAAAAACATATCCTATATGTCTTTATTTTTGCTAAGCTGTTAAGTAGTCATTCTCTTGAACAAAGTTTCTAAGAACTGTTTGTATTATTTGACTGTCACATATCTATATGATGGCCCACTTAAGGCAATTTTACCAATGAATTTTTCTCCTGGATGAAGTCTTTAGTATTACAGGCAAAGGAAATCTAAAATTCTAGATAATAAATCCTCAAGATTATCCAAGAACAAACAGGAAAGAGAAAAATATTGAACAGGGTTTCAACATCTCTTTTAGGGAAGAAATTAAAACCTGAGTGCTCCTTTTCCAGATTTTCCTCATTTGAACCACAGGATTTTCTGACACTGATTTTTATAACTATAAATTTGTCAGCTATCTATCTAAATATCCATGCTAATTTTAGAGTGTCTGCAATTAAAAGTTTCAAAAAATATATTAAAACATCATTAACTTGCTAATATTTCAAACCACTCTCACGTATATTTTTTTTCTTGTTTTTTACAAAGAAATTGTCTATAATTTATCTCTTGATGATAGCAAATTCCTTATAAGTAAAATTTTACCTTATTAACTTTCAGGGTCTGTACAGCAAGAGTAGACTAGAGAAGTGCAGGGGGATGATTCCTGTACATGCCTTTCACTACTAAAATACAGAAATCTATTAAGAGCTGTAAAGTTGAGCTTAACTTGGTGATTACCAGTGAAGCTGGTGAGGCTGCAAGAAAAGTCAAATTTCAGATAATTTCATCTTTAGAAATTGCTCCATGCTCTTTGATGATTATACCTTATTGCTTTGCTGAGTTACACTTACGTGTGACTTCCATGTATGCTCTGATGCTTAGTGCCTTGTCAAAGGGATCTTCAGTGACAGAAGAAAGAGATCTAGGTCTTGAAGGGTTCAAGTGTCAAGAGGTCTGTGTCATACCTCCTATTTCTCTGTTTATCTTTAAGTGTTGCTTTGTTTTCAGTCTAGCTTGAGAGTAGTAAGTCCATTTATTGCAAAACCACTGATGTGGCTGAAATGGTGGTGCTGGCTCATGCAAAGTGTTTGTAATCAATCAAGTGGGTGGCATTCCCTGCTGTCATACCATAACCTAGCTACCATCTCATGATAATCTCATTTTCTCAATTTCCCACCTTCTTATTTCTGCAGTATCAAAACTGCCTTCCTAAATGTAGAAGAAAATCCTTGCTACCCAAGAAGTCTGTTGCCACTGAACAGAAAACACTTTTCTCTAACACAACCTGTTGTGCAGTGAAAATGATATCTGCTCTCTTGTGTAAAGGAATGTTTGAAGGTTGTTTTCTAGGAAGGTTTGAACTGGATGGAAACTGTTGTGGTAATAGTAGAAATACTTTTATTCCCATTGCTTCCTGACCAATCCATTCTTCTTTTGCACATGTTGACACATAAGTTCATTGGTGCTGGGGCTATGCAAATTGCTCCAGCACTGTTTCCATGACAGTAAAAAGAATCATTAAAACATCTGTTTGTGGATGCCTGCTGGGTTTTGTTTAGCAGTATCTACAGCCATAAAGCTCATAATATTTAAGTGGCCTCTGTGGCAGACAGAATTACTGATCACTTGACTGTACTTTGTCTTCAATATTAAGGCAGAGATTCTTTATTGTGCTGAAAAGAATAGTGCTTAGGTAGCAAATGCAGACCACAGTGCCCTCAAACTGCCAGTTTAGCAATTTCAGTATCTGATTGATATGCTAAATATCATATTAGATCAGATTTAGTGGTGTAAAAAGTTCATTGAAACGTTTTGAAAGGGTTACAGTAAGAAGGCTTTTAAACATGAGCCGTTTATTTTGGGATCTCTATTCTAAGTGAACTTGTTGAACCCAAACTGTTTCTGTCACTGCAGCAGTGAGTTACAGGGGTTACCCACGGTGTTAGGTGGGATTACACTGATTATAGAAAACTGTCACTGCAGCGTAATATTTGCACAAAAACGCCCCCTCTTCTTCTGTGTCTTGAAGAAGTTAGGTGTAGATCTAAAGTATTTAACTCCGTATGTGCAATGTTTATTTGGGACAGTCATTCCAGATGCAATAAGTGAGCGTGGTAGTTTGAATTCAAGGATGACCACGGTAGCTTGTTCTCATCTCTGCCCTCCTGAGAGGGAAGGGACAAGAAGTATGGAGCAAGGCAGTCTTTTTTGCTGATGTTCCACCACACTCATTCCTTTCATTTTCCCATAGTTTTTTCAACACTCTATGCGACCTACATGATAATGCAAGACTGAGCTGCAAAGGCAGCAGGAAGCACCGGACTGCAAATCATCCTTTAACCATTTGACTCAAAAATATGTTTCATGAAGTACTTTTATTTATTTTTTTTTTTAAAGACCTTTAGGAATCTGCAAGAACACCTGAGGCTTGGGCCTAAATATCTTAACAGATTTTGTCGTACTTACCAAACCGCATCATTATTGTTGGAGCTCATGCTAGTGGTGCAGAAGCTGCTAGACCGCTTTGGTAAATTGGAATTTGGAAACTGGAAGGAGAATTAAGCCCTCAGCTTATGTCTGTTGGCCTGCAGGCATAACTACATACCTCCAGTGCATTCAAGGCAGTAACAATAGCTTGCCAAATACACTTTTAATTCCTTGTGACTTAGCAGATAATTTAGGTGCCTTGTATTTATATTTTCCCGTCACTCCACTTTCTAAGTGATCTCTTTTTCTGTGCAAGCTTTGTCTTGGTTTTTTTAAATCCCTGGTTACAGACCAGTGGTGATAAGCAACTCTGTCCTAAAACTATTCACAGATGGATATTTTTGTTATGAGAAATAGGGGGGAGAGGGGGCTACTAGGACCAGTGCTGTGTTAACATCTTTGTTAACTTCTCTGGGAAGGAGCATAACACCCTAGAATAAGTCCTAATCCCATAAGAATGGATCTTAAAATTCCCTGAACCAGTTCAATATCAACTCTAAGTACTCCCCTTAGAAACACTAACGACTTAGATTGATCATCTCTGAATTGAGGCTGGTTGTCACTATGGTAGAGCTTGAGAAAAATGCAACAGCAAAGGAGCAGACCTGATTAGACAGAAGTCTTCTCTGATCTTGTTTCCTATGGAAGAAAGAGGGATGGCATAATAAAACCTGCCAGAGAAGCAGGACTTCTTGGGAAGAGGGTTGCAATGCTGCCCCTTTGTGTAAGGGCCAGACTTCACCAGATCACACAGAAACATTCTGGGGTCCTAAGGCTGGAGGACTGAGCTCTGAGCTAGCTGCAACAAGAAAAGGAAATTCCAGCCCCCTGGGGAATTGCTGGTATGAACAACAGGGGTGTGGGAGGGAACACACCGTGAGTTTCTTCCCTAGCACAGCTTTCCTTTTTTCCATTAGTCCCCAGTATGGCTCCAAGCACTTTGAGAGCTATTAACTCATTCATGCTGCCAGAAGAAAGACAAGGAGTAGTTCATCAGGAGTGTGAAAGGGGAAAAAAAATCCTGCAGATAATAATAATGCAGAATCAAGATAAATAAACAGTATTTTTAATAACGTCATTCACATATTTTCAGTTCTTTCTTATTTATTTATTCATTCTAAGTATCCATTCCTGCTTTGCCACTCTTGCTACACAAGGAGACTTAGTGTGTATTCTTTAACTTTCCTGCTTGATTTAACCATTTGGAGATGTAATAGCTTAAAGAAATTAGGCAAAAATCCAGTGAACAACCAGAGTCACAAATCTAGAGGCGCATGCTGTTCAGAGCCAATATTTCTGCTGGAGGAGGCTGCAGAGCTCATTGCTATATTTTCATTTAGGCATACTGACTTTCCAAGTTGCTGACGTACAATGGTATGAGCAACAGCATTCCTCCTGCTTTTTATGTGAAATCAAAAGGCCTATTTTCTACCAATTTATTTCTCAGATACCATTTTTCCAAATTCATACGTCCAAGAAATAATTACATCCATTTTATATACTCCAAATTTGGTTTTAATGCCTTCTTGTCAGGAAGTAAACTATGTTCAGTCTCCAAAGGTGACACTCCAAGAGTGTTTAGATCTAGGGTCATTGTGATTATCAGGCAGTTTGAACTTATTTGTGCATATGATCCAGAGGTCTTAGAGAAGCACACAGAAGTTTATAAGGTGAGGCAATTTTTATTTCAGTTTTGATGGCACTTGGAAATGAAAGACCTGGTAAATGCGCAAGTAGTTTTCAGATTTAAAACTAAGAGTAATATCCTTCCTGTCATTTTTTTTCCAGCTAGCTCTAAAGACTATATTTGCTCTGCTTTGACAGTAAGGTGATATCAAAGAAGTCGGAGCTTCCACTGCACAGTGCCAGCCACACCCTTTCTTGACATAGGCCAACAAATCCCTTTTGTACTCATAGCAAGATAAGGTATGGGCCCACTTGGTCCATGCTCCTTTAGCCAGAGGTGGTCAGGTCTTTCTGGCACTTTCTGGGGGCTTCAGTGCCACCTGAGACTTGAAAGTGGGGGTTGTGTTTCTCCTTTTCCAGTCAGTGGGAACTTCACCAGACTGCCATGACTTTTCAAATATGATGGGAAGCGCCTTAGCAACTTCAACCATCACTTCCCTCAAGACCCCTGGATGGCTCTCGTCTGGTCCCACAGACTTGTACACCTTCAGCTGAAGACGGTCTTGAACCTGAACTTCACATATATTGGGCAGATCTTCCTTCTCCCCGTCCCTGACTTTGCCTTCTGCAAGTTGAGTGGTGTGGCTAGAGCCCTTACCAGTGAAAACCGAGGCAAAGAAGTCACTGAGTAGCTCAACTTTCACCATATCCCTCATGACCAGGTATTGTTGTTCCTCCTACAGAGTTCGGCAACAACACAACTTGTGGCTTTTCCTCTTGTACTGCTGCAGTTGATAAACAGCAACAGAGTCACAAGGTCAGGTTTTTCATTAAGTTCCCATTCACTTCTCAAAGCCACATTTTTTTCTATTTGTGCCCTGAATAGAAAGTGTGATGCACACAGCTGTCCTTTCAGGGAAGCAGTCAAGTAGAGTTTATAGAGGTAAAATGGAAAAAGAAATGTACTGAGGCTCACTGAAGTATTAAAGATGTTTTGATACAATATCCAGGATATTAGTATCACATCTGTGTAACACAGCAGTAAAAAATACCCACAGCATCTCCCACCATCCTCAGAAATACCTGATAACACTTTCTTTTCCCCTCTAATGCTTTAAGATATGTTGATTTAATGTTGTTTAATTAATCAAGAGACTCCATGTAATAAGGTTCTGTATTAGTCTTTTATGATAATAGTGATGTTCTCCATTGCTGACATAACCGTGGCTGGTATTCACAGAGGTAGTAATAGCCTTCAGGAATACCTACACACCATATTATATATGTCAATCTCACCTCCATCCCTGGAAAGGTGATGGAGCAGCTCATTCTGGAGAGCATATCTCAGCACGTGAAAGAAAAGAAGGCTATCAAGAGTAACCAGCATGGATTTACCAAGGGCAAGTCATGTTTGACTAACTTCATGGCCTTCTATGAGGGTGTGGCTGAATGGGTAGATGCAGGGAGAGCAGTGGGTGTTGTCTATCTTGACTTCAGCAAGGCTTTTGATACTGTCTCCTGTAACATACTCGTGGATAAGCTCAAGAAGTGGGGGTTAGAAGAGGGGATGGTGAGACGGGCTGACAACTGGATAAACAATAGAGCTCAGAGGGTTGTGAGCAGTGGCCCGGAGTCCAGTTGGAGACCTGTAGCCAGTGGTGTTCCCCAGGGGTCAGTACTGGGTCCAGTCTTAACATCTTTGTCAGTCACCTGGATGAAGGGATAGAGTGGCCCCTCAGCAAGTTTGCTGATGATAAGAAACTGGGAGGAGTGACTGATAGAGCAGAAGGCTGTGCTGCCAGTCAGCGAGAGCTGGACAGACTGGGAAGCTGGGCAAAGGGGAACCTGATGAAGTGCAACAAGTGTAGAGTCCTACACCTGGGGAGGAATAACCCCAGGCACCAGTACAGGTTAGGGGTTTGATCTGCTGGAAAGCACATTGCCAGGAAGGCCAATGGTGTCCTGGGGTACAGTAAGAAGAGTGTGACCAGCAGGTCGAGGGAGGTTCTCCTCCTCCTGTAATCTGCCCCAGGGAGACCACATCTGGAGTATTGTGTCCAGTTCTGGGTTCCCCAGTTCAAGAGGGACAGGGAAATACTGGAGAGTCCAACTGAGGCTACAAAGATGCTGAAGGGACTGGAACATCTCTCTTAAGAGGAAAGGCTGAGAGCCCTGGGGCTGTTTAGTCTGGAGAAGAGAAGACTGAGCGGGAATCTTATGAATGTTTACAAATATCTGCAGGATGGGTGTCAAATAGAAGGGACCAGGCTCTTTTCAGTGGTGCCCTGTGATAGGATGAGGGGTAATGGTCGCAAACTGGAACACAGGAAGTTCTACCTCAACATGAGGAAAAACTTCACTGTGAGAGTGAGAGAGCCTGGAACAGTCTGCCCAGAGAGGTTGTGGAGTCTCCTTCTCTGGAGACTTTCAAGACCAGTCTGGATCTGTTCCTGTGTGGCCTGCCCTGGGTGATCCTGCTCTGGCAGGGGGGTTGGACTTGATGATCTCTAGAGGTCCCTTCCAACACCTGCCAGGCTATCATTCTATGTAGTTATGTCCCCATACATCTGCCTGTTCAGAGACGGAAAAAAAAAGTAAATTAAAAGCTCTCAACTAAAGCATAAATCATATCACAGAAGAGGTTTTGTGAGAGATGCATAAAATGTATTAAAAATAAAAGAGTCTACTAGTTTTAAAAACAGATGTCATAGGCCCCTATGAAATCATTTCCTACTGCTCTTGTACTGATTAGCTGCCCAGATGGTGTTACTGGGCTCTTGAACAGATGGCCTATACTGCTCTTCTAAGCTCCAGAGATACTGGATGACAGAAGTATTTCATTTTGAGGTCCCTTAAAAAAATAATCCTGTTTTAGATTTGTTTTTTTGACAAAGGATTTTTGCTGCAGAGTACTATTTGTCCAAAAGCTTAAATCCCTACCACTTTACTTCTGAAATGATTCACAGTCTTTGTCTCCAGCTTTTGCTGCATTGTGCTGGTCTGGGTCCCAGCATTTTCTTTTATTTTCTGTCTGGTCACTGCTACACTCCACCCATCAGCCTGTACAACTGAAAAGAAGGCAACATTAAGCAAGCTTTGCTTACAATAGCATCTGCCAGAGCAGCTCGGATACTTTCAGTATCTCTGCATTCGTTTTCTTGGGTAAGAAAAGAACTGTTGTTTCAATAATTGTGTTGAGAACATCTAGGTAAATAGGAATAGTTACATGAACCAATGCTCTGACTACGACCAGTCTTAGTATGGCACAATCCAGCAGTTGAGCTCAGAATACACAGCTCGTTCTCATCTGTCTTTACGTAGTGTGTAGTTCTGTCTGGCAGTGTGGATCATGCATATATATTTAAGCAGGTTTAAATATTTCCTGGCAGTATAAGAGAGGAGTGGAACAACTACCAATGCTGCAAATTGCACTGAACATTTTATGAACTCACAATTTATGTTGCTGTTTAGTTTTGGTTTACTTTTCTGCCCTGTGTTTTCTTAGAAAGGCCTCGAGCTGACAATACCTCAAGTGCGTTCTAAGTTAGCAACTTTACTGCCTCATTTTATATTTCTAAAAATTATGTTGGAGAATTTAGGGCTTGTGAAACTCTAATAGCTTTAGGGCTAAATTCAATACAAGGATCTATAGCAGCAGAGCTAGCACGCACCATGGCAGATGGATAGAGAAACTGCAGCTCCCATCTGCTCAGAAGGCATTGCATAAGCCAAACCTCGGTGCAAAAACTGTGAGCTTCTGGTAAACATAGAGATATACCAGGTACAGTCCCAGAGGGGCTGCAGGGCTCATCCAACCTCTCTTCCAGCTGCTCCCACATGGGGAAGGATGCTTGATTCCTTCCTTCTAGACAAAATTCAGATAAGTGGCTTTCTGGACATAAGAACCTCAGCTGTCACAAAAGAGTGTAACTAATATCTCTGTACAAATTACTGTATAACTTGACTATGGCCTAACTCCAGACCACAGAGCTTCCTCATCTATCACGTACATGTTGGCTGGCAGCATCACAGCTTTTCTGGCTGTGTTTGTCTCAATCGTGCAACAAAAAAATGACTGGCAGATATTTACTAGGACAATCCCATCATATTTGCATGTCTGAGATCATCCAGCCTTCATAGATCTAACATAATGAACTATTAATTCATAACGTATTTTCTTTTTTTTTTTTGTAGTTAGCGTTACTCGCTCTTTGTCTATGTGAAGATCTAGCACATAAGAGACTGCAAACAAAGGTTTCATCATGGACATGGATCCTGAGTGTCTATTCTCATATGCTTGAAGGAGATGCATTCTTACACTTCTTGCTGAGCATGTAATGGGATGTAAATTTCCTGGCACTGTATCAGAAAAAGGCTTACACAAGGGTAGAACCATTGTGTAATCACTCACAGAAAGGGGTTTCTCTTTGTTTTATAAGTCAACAGAGCCAGAGCTTTGCTTGTTCTTCTACCTGACTTAGTACCCTCTTGCTCAGGAGAAGAGACCTCTCTTACATAGCTTTTATTACATTCTGAACTAGCCTCTTAGCATCCTCCCTAAGTTTAATTTTTGACTGAGAGGAGCCATGTGAGAAGACAGACCTGAAGACAAATTCCTACAAGGGAAAACTGACCCCAGAGCTTAAGGAGTCCTTGAGGAAAATCTTGATCTTCATATTCCACAGATTTTCCATCTTCCTTGCTCTGCTGTCCTGCAAGCACTTTCCTCAGAGAGGGTGCTTAGGCAATGTCATGGTTTAGGGTCAGGGCAGCCCCTTAGACCTATAATAGATGCTCTCTTTTAACCCCTCTCCCTCCCCAGAGGGGAAGGGAAAGGGAATAAAAGAAAGAGATTTAGCCATTAGAAAAGGAAAGTAGAACAGCTTTAATGAAAATGAAAATAATAAAAATTAGTATATACAAATATATACAAACCCAATATTGAACTCAACCCCCGCTGATGGCAATTATGTCACCATCACCACCGATGCTGTGGAGCAGGCACCAGGAGAGTCCCAGACTGGGCGCAGCAGCAGATGGGAACTGTGTTCAGGAGCTGGATTCTGGTACTGGATTCAGAAACACACAGAAGAGGATCGAAGGTGGAATAGACAGAGGGACCAAGTCCCCCTCAGCTGCTCCAAGGAAGAAAGCAGAGGAGGACCCAAGCCAAGCTGGCAAAGCAGCCAAGAGGGTAAAGAGAGGGGCAAGACCCTCCTGATGCCTCAGCCTTATACTGAATATGAAGTATATGGGATGGAATCCCTCGTTGGTCAGTTTAGGGTCACCTGGCCTGTCTATTCCTCCCTGCAGGTGCAGCCTTTGACTTTCTTCACCTCCCAACATCATACACAAGCTCCAGCAGTGACCTTGGTCTGCACATCAACCCTTGGTACTGACTCTAAACATGGGCTGTTCTCACTGCCAGAAGCAGACACTGCCTGTGAGAACAGGCTGCTAACTTCGGACAATGCAGCGAACTAGAAGAACTGAGCTGAAAAGTAAAAACCACTGAACAGAATTAGTTCTGTTCTCACTCAAACCAGGACAGGCAGTAACTGCAGGAGCTGTACGTTGTCTCGCATATTTTTTCAGCCAAAGAGATGACATGGCTCTAGTGCGTTCCTTTTCCGCTTTGTTACCAACTTGCAAGCTTTTCCTAGAAATCAGTAACTCTTTAGGTAAATTGAGTTGCCTGTTCTGCATCAGAGGATCTGCCTATGCTTATATTCTGTAAGAGGTTATGTATTCCAGGCTCCAAATAGTCAACCTTTCTCTAAGAAAAGAAACTCAGGGACTAGACATGCCCGTTAGACATATTTAGTGGCTTCAGCGTGCTCTTCTGCATCACTTCTGCTTTCTGTTCTTCCGCAGGGAAGGAATTTCAATTTCAGAGAGGTGACTTCATGTATTGTTAGTAATTAACACCTACACATGGGAGTTCGCACCTTTATCGTAGGCATGCAGCAAACCCACACTGCTCGAGATGCAATGCAGTCTGTCCAAATGTGGGCAGTTCTTCTGCTGCATACATCAGTCTCTGAGACAAAGGAATATTCCTGAAGATGTTAATAGGAAACTAATGTATATGGACAGAACATGTGATCTTTAAAACAAGTTACATTTGCCGGTCCCCTCGGAGTACCAAGGGCTTCCCAACTGCAGGAAGCACATGGACTGAACACTCTCCTGGATTGTCTGAATACAGGGAAGTTCAATTTTTTTTATATCTCCAGGACTCAGAAAATTTAATTTTCTCTTAAATATATATTTTTTTAGGTTGCACTGTCAATCTATGGGGTTATCTCTTAGGTACATTAAAAAATTCTAAAACCTACAGGTTCGTTTTACAACATTACCTGAGTTTATATGCTGTTCTGGCACATATATCAGACTCTAGAGGAACCAGCTAGGTTAGGAATTATCTCAAGGCTGTAGCAACAACATAACTAGTTATTTTTTTCAGTACAGGTGTTCGTTGAACCTTCAGCTTCATCACATAGTGTGGATTTATAACCTCCTTGGTGCTAAAGCAGCATTTGCAATATTGTCTGGAGGAAGGCCATGAATCTGCCTGCTGTGGGATTGATCAAATTAGCTTTCTGATAAATAGTGGGCATTTAAAACTGCCAATAGCGTAAAGTAATACTCAGGGAACAAAATAAACTATCTGTAGAAAAAAACCATCCTTTATTTCATAATAATAAATGACAATATACCTGTGTTGAATATCAACACTTCTGGCAGTAAGTTCTTGTACATAAAGAGAACAGTTATCTGGCATGTAAAGAGTGCTAGCTAATAAAAATGTAAAACACCCTTGCTGCTTCAAATACCTTTTCCCCATACTTTTTCAATAGTTCAAATATTCAAATTTTCAACTACTTTTTCCCTGTGTCACTGTTACATGGCAAGAGGACTGGGTGGGCTGCTGGATGGTGTAACCAGCTGGCGCCTGGCATTAGATTTCTTCGTTTTCTGTGTTAGGAAGCCACTGGAGCTCCTTCACATGTTTTCTTCTGGGAAACTAATTTTCCTCTAACTTACCCTTACCCAGGGCTCCTCAGAGGCTTTGCTACTTCTGGGGGCTTGATACCACAGGTCAAAACCCAGATCATAGACATATAGAATCATAGAATTGTCAGGGTTGGAAGGGACCTTAAAGATCATCCAGTTCTAACCCCCCCCTGCCAATGGCAGGGACACCTCCCACTAGAGCAGGTTGCTCAGAGCCCCATCCAGCCTGGTCTTAAAAACTT